>JALPQI010003476.1:0-79224 GCA_025490895.1 Thaumatotibia leucotreta
CGGCTGTGACAGACGGACAGACGGACAGACGGACAGACGGACATGACGAATCTATAAGGGTTCCGTTTTTGCCATTTTGGCTACGGAACCCTAAAAATAAGGGTTTCAGAAGAAGGTTTTTTTTATAGTCAATATTTTCGGAGATAACCGTTCCAGAATTTAAAAAAGAGCTCCCATTTAGCTATTGGCCGGTTTTTTTAACACAACGTATTACATTAAGAGAAATTTCAATGAGGTATTAACTTATTGTTGCATTTGCCTCAACCGGTCTTAATCAAACAGTTAAGTAATATTATGGAATATAATAAAAATTACATTTAGTTCTTTTAAGTCCTCATTTCATAAGTATCTTTAACTGCTTTATCTATTGTAAATAATTTCAATGAAGACGGTGTTTTTCTATTATCACCTTTATAATACAAAATTATCTACAATTGCTGAACTGAATTGATAAATGAAACAGGTATTAAACGGTTGACTGGAACTTGCAAAAAAGTAATAAGGTCAAACGTAACGATAAATTGATATTAATTGTTGTAAAGAAATTGGTAAAAGCTTTTGTGCCTTAGATAGTTAGAATAAAGAATTATGGAAATAGCTGATTCTAATTTATAATAAAGTCGATTTATGAAAAATAAATATATTTAGTAGGTATTGTTTTTTTTTGCGTGAATAATTTTATTCTCTAGTTTTTTATGCATGTATCAGCCTATGATAGTCCATCACTGCAAGACGTAGGCCTCTCTTATTAACTATGCTATACGCATTAGGAGGTAAATGCCCATAATCGCCACGTCGGGCAAGCCGATTGGCGATGACAGTAATGTGTTCACTGTGATGACGCTGCAGCCCATCATCAATCTTTTATCAAATAATGGTCAGTAACACTTCAATCCCTTAGTCGACTCTTACGACACCCGCAGGAGGAAATGGGGTGGTGACAAATGTATTCTTACTGCCGTCACAAACGGCCACTTTTTTATACTTAATACGTATCACCACTATTTTAAAGGTTTTCAAGTATCTATTTGATTTTGTATGTTTTGAAAATAAAAACCCAAGTTTCTATTTTAAAAATATACTAAATCAAATAGCAAAATATACTAAATCAAATATTCATAATTCGAGCTATGAATGAAGAAAAAGATTAAATGCTTCTACATTACGGTGTTATATTTTACTTCCTAAACTGATACTAAAGGTTAAGTAACCGACATTCAAGCTTTCACGTTCACCTATAAAATACGATGTTGTCTAGGTTCAACCTCAATATTTTTTTCTCATGTTCAGGTAACTAATTCTATACAAAAGCCATTTCCGAATCTAAATTCAATTTTCCACACTAATCGAGCACACAAAACATGATCCTATTCGATGGCGCAACTAAATCTCTAACAAATTGCAGCAATCTATCGAAAAGCTATTTGGCACACGATTGACAACCGAAATGACGCTCACGTAACCTAACCCACACTGAAGACTAGTATTTTTAACGGACTTCAAAAAAGGAGGTTCTCAATTCAACTGTTTTTTTTTTTGTATGTATGTTACCCGATATCTTTTGTGATCAAACGTGTACAGCCCCGAAATGGTCCCATTGGCAGATGGGATTTTGGAGAAATCAAGGGATCTCTTCAAATGTTATAGGTCCATGTGTGGCGCTTTTGGTAAGTTTCATTCATTTACAAGAGTTTGCATTCAGAAAGTAGGATTTGATGATAGAAAAACAATCATGGAAACCACAGATGATAGGTTCTTGGAGAAATCGGTTGAAGTTGGTTGTTTGTTTGATTCGGTGATTATTTCTAAATTGAACCGTATTCCGGTGTTATAACATTTTTGATATTGACTACTTGTCAAAATGACCACACGGTGACGGCAGTAAGAATACATTTGTCGCCATCTCAACTCCTCCTGCGGGTGTCGTAAGAGTCGACTAAGGGATTGAAGTGTCACTGACTATTATTTGATAAAAAAATGATGATGGGCAGCAGCGTCATCATAGTGGACACATTACTGCGATCGCCAATCCGCTTGCCCAGCGTGGCAATTATGGGCATTTACCTCCTAATGCGTTTATACGCATAGTTAATAGGAGAGGCCTACGCCCAGCAGTGGACTAGCATAGGCTGATGATGATGATGATGAAGATCAGGGGGGTTACCATGACGATGCGATTCAGGTTAGGTCGAGAGAAAGGAACAAGCCCATCCGAGTCGTATATTTCTGCCCCTTTCCCTGAACTGAAACTGAATCGCATTAGTACGTCATGGTAACCCCCCAGTAGGCTTAGCACATGATTAGAGTGACAGTATGTCGCCGCGAGATGAACTATCCATCCCTCTTTTATTCATATAGTTAGTAAAAGATGGAAAATCTATCTCGTGGCGACATACTGAAGTACCAATCATGTGCTAAGCATACAGAACATGGTTGGTGCGACAGACAGTATATCGCCACGGGATAGCCTATTTGTAACTCTTTTTTAATACAAAGTGTGAGGCCTTTAACACGGGAGAAAAATAAAATGAGTGACTCCTTAGACTATCGGCAATAATCCTCTAAAGGTCCCGGTGTTTCAAAGTGGTTAAGTTCGGAGATATTGTCATTCAAAGCTATGGACCTTTAGTACTGGATCTTGGCATTACGATGTCGTAGCTTGTCAGTCGCAAGACATCTTGATAGTATACCAGGTACGAAGTCATAACAATAATTTTGTTTTTATTTTTACACTAATTTGTTACGGTTTAAAAAAAAATTGTACATTTTTCAATGATTCAAGAATGATAAGTTTATTGATAACTTTTAATTTAAGTAAATGAACCCGTAATAATGAAAAATACATGAACAAAAAAGTTACAAAAAAAGTTTTTTTAAATTTACAATATATGGAAATGATTGTTGATCATATATTGATTTAAACTTTCACGATTATCACTCATATTTTACAGACAAACGGATCTTAATCGCGTAAAAGTTTACGCGATTAATTATATCCTGACGTTTCGGGCATGACGTTTCGGGTTTACAAACGTAAGTTTACGCGATTAAGACCCGTTTGTCTGTAAAATATGATTGTTGGCACTTGTGAGAAAGCACAATTCTAAACCGAGTCCCGTGGTCTCGGGGTCGAATTCTACAAGGTGTAATACAGCCACTGAAAACTGTTGACCCTCTTCAAAATGTAGTCAGCAGATAACGCTGACTACATTTTGTACGCGGATTCGGGGGGGGGGGGGGTCAATGGGGGCACTTGTCCCCCCTCACACTGGACTTATGTATGCCTAGGTGCTGTTTTAAGTATAAAATACTAGCATATCATAGGGCAGTGCCCCCCCCTCAACGAAATTCTGGATCCGCGCCTGGACAGCGGAGCCTTAGTAATAGGGTCCCGTTTCACCCCTTGGTACTAAATAATAGTGCTAGTTTATACATATTTCTTTGGACGGTTTGTTTGTCCACAACTTCCATTGAAGGCGATTACAGAAGGTCACATGGCGTCGCCTCCATTCTTAAAAGCGGCTGAAAATTTTGCAGCACCTTGATTCTGCTGACAAGAGAGAGCGTAAACATTATAAGGTCGGCTCCAAAAATATGTTAACGATTTTGAACCTTGCGCGTTAGACATAGGTTCTGAAATATGAACATATTTATAGACTTGACTAGGTACTAGGAAATCTGGGTCCAGGCCAGGCCGTGATGTAAAAACACGTTTAACAATGCAAGATTTGGAGCATATTCGTGCCAATCAAATTAAGTATTTTCGTGGCAAACGAAATGAGTCGAAAAGTGTAAACGGTAGGTCAGAGCCGAGTTTCAAAATCAGCGATAGCAGTTTATTAAAAAATATATCTTTTATAGTTTCGGCATGTACTAAGTAGGTACTTGACTCAAATTGACCTACACTTGAAGTAGGGGAGATTTTTTTATTTTACAGAAAACATACAGTGTGAGGTCGTGTTGAATAGGTGTATTACAAAGAATAAGGGCCCCAAACTCGATATTTTCGGAGATAACCATGAGTGCGATTTTTGAATTTCACCGATGATATTGAGATCACTGGTGACTAAAATTGTTACCTGGGATTTCATGTCACTGTTTCCCAAATGCTGTATTTTTGATTCTCATTACGTTCTTTACCAACATGCAGAAATTGTAGAATGTCAGTCATAGACAATTACTCTGTTACGTTCCTTTTTGCGCAGATGTAGTAGGTTGCCCTTAGTATCGGTTTTTATTTTTCATACTACCTATAAGTTATTTAGGCTCTGTCAAAGCGATCGAACTGAAAACGGAGTGTCAATGTCATTTGAAAAGAAAACTAAAGTTTTGAAAGATGGCAGATGTCACTAAGTCAACTGTCAAAAATAGTCACACGGTGATTTCAAATCGAGTGGGTGGGGGCACTTGTAAAGCAATATCATAGGTATGACAATTCTATTCACCGATGACATTTCAAAAATACGAACTCAAGGGAAATCACTTGTTTTCGGTGAGAATAAGTTGTTGAGAAATTGAAAAATCGCACCCCTGAATTGAAAAAAAAGTGTACAATAATCGGCCCTGACGTTGTTTAATAACTACGGAACCCTACCCCGAACAGTGGCCGACATTCTCTGGGTCGGTTTTTAGGTTACCTATTTTATTTTCAAACTCAAAAGTTTAAGTATTTTTTAATACATTAATTTTACAGGTGATTGTATAACAGTTCTCCTAAGATTAAAGTATAATACTTAAACACTGTCTGTGTAAAAAAAGTGCGAATACGTATTTAACTTTGTCACTATGTCAGCGTCCGTAGCCTAGTTGGTAGTGACCCTGCCTACGAAGCTGGAGGTTCCGGGTTCGAATCCCGGCGAAGGCATTATTTGTGTATTTATTTATCACAATTTTTTGTTCCTGTCGTGGCTTTCTATGTATTTAAGTACCTATATGTATCTATGTATTATATATATCGTCGCTTGGGACCGTGGGACTAAGTCGATTTGTGTAAGATGTCCCAAAATATTTATTTATTTATTACTTAAGATTACTTTTTAAGTTCGTCTTCGTAATTATTTTAACAGACATTTGTCATGTTATATTTTGTTTTTTTTTTTGTACAATTAAGTGTTTTTTTATTTACTAGGGTAAATTACTAGTAACTGGCCACTCTCCAGTAACTGGACACCTTATATAAAAATGAACGTTATATGCTTATAGTTAGAATTTCTTTTAAAAGTATATGTCATGTCAATGTCAATCACTCTCACTTTTCCAAAATTAATTCTAATTATAAGTAAAAGGAGTTCATTTTTAACAGGTAGCCAGTTACTAGCTAATCACCCTACTTATCTTATGAGCTATGTACTTACAGAAATTAATTGATCGTCAGGGTAGATATTACTCAGTAGGTGTGCGCCTTCCAATTAAATTATTATCTCGAGCTAGATTATCAGTCTATATACCGATGTGGCCCAGTCCCTCGTCAATCATCTCAATTTGGTTACCTACTATTAGTTTGAATATAGGCGTATTTGGTTATAGGCTTTAATGAGATCTATAGTGGAGAATATGTGCTTGTCTGCTAGGAGATGAGCGAAGTCCTGTATGTGCCGAACAGGATACTGATCAGGTATGGTTCGGGCGGTGAGCGCTCTATAGTCTCCGCAAGGTCTGGAAGCATTTAAACAGAGTAAGTCACGACTCTTAACACGTTCGCCTCCGGTACTGTTTCACTGAGTGCTTATACTATGCCGATCGAAATTATCTGATAGAAATCCTATGCCAGTGACACGCATGTGTGACCGAAAAGATTGTACTCCTATGCCGGTGACACAGCACTGTGTCAAAAACGTTCGTATTTCGATGCCACTGGCATAGGAATGAGAACTTGATTAATGCTAGTGGCATAAGAATAAGATTACTTTGATCACGTATGTGTGTCACTGGCATAGGAGTATGTACAGTTTTTTCGGTCACATATGTGTCTCACCGGCGTCGAACGTGTTAAAAGCCATATTGTTGGCCCACCCCGACTCACAGGCAGAATTGGCTCTACAAACTGACGCATCAGACGTTGCGATCGGGGCTGTGCTTCAACAACGCCAACGTAACTCATGGGAACCATTGGCCTTTTTCTCTAAAAAGTTAAATTCAGCGCAACAAAAATACAGTCCCTATAATCGAGAGCTCCTGGTGATATAGCCATCAAGTATTTTCGCTACATGGTCGAAGCCCGCTCGTTCACGATCCTTACAGACCACAAACCTCTTACGTTTGCGTTTATGAAAAACCGTGAAAAGTGCTCACCGAGACAGTTTAGGTACCTGGATTTCATTTCATAATTTTCAACTGATATCAGGTTTGTGTCTGGCAAAGATAATATAGTGGCTGATGCCCTATCTAGAATCGAGGAACTCAATACGCCCTTAGATAACCAATCCCTCGCTGAGGCTCAAACTACAGACAAAGAACTATTGCAGTTTTTACAAGGCAGATCTTCACTTCAGCTAGAGAAAATTACTGAACCTGTTACGGGTTCCAAAATCTATTGTGACGTATCTACAATCTACATTAAGTCCAAGGCCATTCATTACACCCGCATTTCGCCGAAAAATTTTTGATTCCCAGCACAACCTTAGTCACCGTGGGTCAAAGGCAACGTTTACTGACAGAAAGGTTTGTCTGGCCTGGTATTAAAAAAGACTGCAAGCAGTGGGAAAAGGAATGTCAACAATGCCAGCTTAGTAAGGTTACCAGGCATACAAATACGCCCTTGTCAAAATTCTGTCTTCCGCCTGCTCGCTACCGTCACGTGCACATGGACATAGTTAGCCCGTTACCAACATCATCGGGTTTTAAGTACTGTCTAACAGTTGTCGACCGGTTCACTCGTTGGTCTGAAGCTAACCCGTTACAGGACATTACAGCAGACACCTGTGCTGCGGCTTTTGTTAGCGACTGGATAGCACGGTTTGGCTGCCCAGAGCGAATAACTACAGATCGCGGCCGGCAATTTGAGTCACAGCTATTTAAAAAACTTTGCTCGCTTATAGGGTCAACTCATCTTACGAGAACATCATATCATCCGGCTTCTAACGGCCTTGTAGAAAAGCTCCACAGACAACTCAAGGCAGCCATTATGTGCCACGCCTCTACTCAATGGACAGAGGCGCTTCCGTTGGTATTACTGGGCATAAGAACCGCATGGAAAGAAGACTATTTAGTTCGCCAGCAGAGCTGGTGTACGGTGAACCACTAACATTACCTGGGCAGTTACTTTTCACCTCATCCCCAGAGGCATTAGTAGATATCTCTGATTTTGCCAGCCACCTTCGAAGTCATATGAGCAAACTGGCTCCGCTACCTACGTCGTGGCATACAAGCTCCAACCGACCTTTCTACGTCCCCAAGGATCTAAAAGAAGCAGAATGTCTTCCTTCGCCAAGGACCTGAGCGTCGGTCTCTGGAAGCACCATACCAGGGTCCGTACAAAGTATTGCGGCATGGACACAAAACCTTTGACATTGAAGTCAAAGGCAAAGCTATGACAGTCACAATAGACCGACTGGAGCCTGCATATTTAGCGAGAGAGACAATGGTCCCAGCGGCCTCTTCACGCGAGAAAACAACCTCAGAAAACCCAGGCCTTGATCGCGACAAAGATATCGCAATTTCTACTGATAAAGAACAGGCACAAAAAACACGAAGCGGACGACATGTTACATTCCCTACTCACCTCCAGGACTACTGTCGACCGTTAGCCACGGTCTGGGGGGGGGGGCTACTGTAGGGAACATAGAGGTCCTAGTCCTAACCTTTACTGGCCGCTAGAAAGCAAAAACTGTCAAGCTACTTCTTTCAAGATTGAAGGATAATTTTCTAACAGAAAAATATTGTCAAGAAAACTAGATTACAATTCATCATTAATGTTTCTCAGTGTTGTTTATTATTATTTATAAATAAAGTTATTTTATGAACGTATCTTTATACTTTGACTGTGAATCCACATTTGCATCGGTACATATACCTACTCATAGCCGCCCTGTATATAGTCGAGAAATTCGGCAAACTACGGCGATGATTGAGTGGCCTACTCGTGATAGTCATAATGATAAGATAGATCACGGTGCAACTTCATGTTCGATTCCCACCTTGTCCTTGATACTGCAGGTCCAGGACTTGTTTTCCTTAATTTATGACATTTACCTATTTCAATTTGTGGCAAACTTTACGCCATTATTTGAACTATCTATGTTGCGATCGTGCTTATGTTTGTGAGTCATTATCAGGGTACTTAGCCAAGTTGCCAATCACTAACACTTAATTGTCAATCGTAAGCGAAAGGCAGCTAACTGTCTTTGTCGCACTAATATGAAAGAGTGACAGAGAGGAAAAACTACGATACTTGGATACGCAACTTGGTTAAGCATCGAGACAAGATTAAAGTTTGCTGTGGAATCGATGTTAACATTAAAATTCAAAGACATACTCATACTCATCGACATATTCTATGTAACTCCCATGCGGTGACGGCAGTAAGAATACATTTTGTCACCACCCCAACTCCTCCTGCGGGTGTCGTAAGAGTCGACTAAGGGATTGAAGTGTCACTGACCGTTATTTGATAAAATATTGATGATGGGGAGCAGCGTCGTCATAGTGGACACATTACTGCGATCGCCAATCCTCTTGCCCAGCTTGGCGATTATGGGCATTTCCCTCCTAATGCGTCTATACGCATAGTTAATAGGAGAGGCCTACGTCTAGCAGTGGATTATCACAGGCTGATGATATGATGATGTGATGTGATGTGCTGTGAAAAACTCCGAGGCCTGATCATTACAGTCAGGCCACATTAACTATTCCAACTAAAGAGTAGTAGTATTCAAGTAAATAGTAGATTCCCAAGTAACAAAAGCGAATCTAAAAAGGGGATATTAGATATCTAATAGACTTCGATTTGATTGTCTACCATAAGAGTAACATTGTCCCCAAGCTATCTTCAATAACGCTTATAGATTGTCTATAGTATTAAAGTGGGCACAACCTTGTAACTATTCATAAGTCTCCCTCTAGAAACCACGAATAGACAGAGTTAAGAATGAAACATTTTCAAATAGTCTTAAGGCATTCTTCTAGAGTCTTTCTATACTATTTATAGACCACGATATGCACTAGTAGATGGTTAATAGATAAGCTTGAGAGCTAAACAGAAGTATTTACCTGAGAAGTTTTAAAACCAAATTAACTCAACCCTGCCAACCTTAAGAAAGATTTTAATAGAAATAGACAACGATACGTATAATGGCACATATCTCAAAATAATAATGCTAAGGTAATATTACGAAATGGCGTGACAAATTTCTAACTACTTATTTCATGCGCCTAGTTTTCATCGGCTAATACTGATACATAAACTTGCAAAATTTGGTGCGGATGAAAGTGAATTTGTGTAAAACTCTCTTTAAATAAGAGCGCCCGCTTGAAATGTAATATTTAATAAAATATTTACTAAATATAAAAATATTAAAAAAATATATATTGTGTTTCTATGTTTAAGCCATTTGTTTCATTCATAATATAGTATATTAAAAAGTATAGGACGATTTGTTACAGAGAATATATTCATAAAAGTACAAAAACAAGCCAAAAAATAGTTCGCTACAATAATTTCACAAAATATTAGGCAGTAAAAATGGCGTCTAGTTAAACTTGTCTAGAAAAATGATTTCTTTAAAACAAACTTTCTAAAGAATAATCTGTAGTATAGCTCTAGTAAATGACAAGACTATTTTTACTTGTTGCAAACCAAACTTCCTAGTCGAGGAATAAACTGGTTTATGAGTGGTTTAAGATTACCTATAAACTGCCATTTTTGTATACTGTTTTAACTTCTTACAGAATTTCTAGACATCAATCAGAGAACTGGCATTTTGAGTGCGTTGTGTATCATTTTGGATGGATTAATGCAGAACGAAGTTACCTTCTTAAAGAAATTTGTTTTTTATTTGTTAACAATATGAAATAACAATATGTTCTTTGGCGCACACTGTCTATAGGAAGCCCACACACACAGACAGGTATTTGAACGCTCTGTCTCACCACCATCCCCGCCAGCTTCAGTCGGTGGTTAATTCTCTAAAGAACAGAGCACATGACCTTTGTGACCATGAATTTCTAGAAATTGAGTTATCGCACGTTCAGGAGGTTCTGAAGAGAAATGGCTACATAATGAACAGACGGCAACCCAGACGAACACCGAGGAAGAAACATCCAGATGTTGCAAGGCGACCAGCATTTTTGCCTTATGTCAGGGGTGTAACGGACAAAATAGGTACGCTTTTGAATAAGTATTCCATACCAACCGTGTACATGCCGTTATCAAAGGTGGCAGGTCATCTAAGGTCGCCTAAGGATGTTTTACCTTATCACACACCGGGCGTTTATAAGATCGATTGTAGCTGTGGTAGTTCCTATATTGGGGAAACCAAACGCACCATAGCGGAAAGGGTCAAGGAACATATCACGGCTGTTAAAAAGCGTCAAACGAATAAGTCTGCTGTGGCCGAACATTTGTTGGAGTCCGGACCTAACCACTGGATTGAGCTCCATAACCCGAAAGTCCTCTCAACCGAGCGTATACATCATAGCCGAAAAGTACGTGAAGCTATTGAAATTAAGAAACATCGGAATTTTAATCAAAATGAGGGGCAAGGAATCTCGTCCGCGTGGAATCCCGTGATTTACAAATGTAAGCGTGGTGAAACATCCATTTTTAAGCCATTGGATGTTGTGAGTGTTGTGTGTAGGCCTAGTGACAACCCTAGCCTAGAAGTGAATAATCAAGATCAAGTGCAGGTAGTTCGAAAAACCCGCGCAGCTCGAAGGTGTTGATACATTCTCTCGCCAGTCTGCCTGCGACCACGGGTGTAACGTCATGCCCGAAACGTCAGGATATAATTAAACGTAAGTTTACGCGATTAAGACCCGTTTGTCTGTAAAATATGAGTGATAATCGTGAAAGTTTAAATCAATATAATATGAAATAATGTAATGGTATAATCGCAACTTCGCGCCGCCGGCGTGCGCGCGTGCGGAGTAGTCGCGAGACGCACGTCTTGACATGTTGAATTGTTTGGTGTATCCACGGTTCACGCGGCCGATTTGTAGCAGTTTTAACGTGTTATGTTTAGTTTTATCAATGTATATGAAGAGGGCGGAAAGTTTATTTTTTGTGGATCGTATTAAATTAGGTAGATATATCTAAATTATCATATTCGTACCTACCTGTATAAAGTTTCCCCGATTTCTAAGAATGAACATTTGTCACGAATTGTTTATTTATTTATAGGTAGATGGAGCCATTTCGTAATTAAAATTATTGTCTAATCATTATTTATTATTTTAATAATCTTACCCGCTTAATTCATGAGTCGCAAATCAGAATCGGAACTCCTTTTGCTCCTTCTCTGTATTTTCTTCTAATTTTAAATATTTGCTGACTCTCCGACGAAAGCCACCAGATCTTTTAATTTGTTTTACTGTCTCCATTGCATAAAGCCAGCTGATCTAGTAAAATTGCACTTATTTACATTATCTTTAAGCAAATAAACACTGGAACCACTATTTCACTGACATATTATTAGACTTACTGAAAGATATCTACAAAAGTAGTTTATGTAGACTTTAGTCTTTTTATAAACAAACATAAGAGTACCTACCACTAGCTAATACGGAATATCTGTAGAAAGTTAAATCTTAACATTTACCATCTTATCTAATAAAATACTGAAAAATAGGTACCTTTAGGCTTTATTAACTATTTCTAGAACAATATGTCCTAAGATAATCATCATACCTAGAAATGTACTTAAAATACGTGTTCTATAGATCAAATCATCTAAAAAAAATCAAATATGAGAAAAGATACACTATAAGGATACTTTTTCTTCATAGAAACCATTTATAGAAAGCCCTTATCTAAAAATAAACTGCGAATAGACTATCAATAGATAAATTCGTTTTAAGCCTTCAGGCCCATGTTACTTGGGTTGTGTCACAAGGGATCAAAATAGTAAATTTTTCCGGCGTGGTCGTATATTGAATCCTTAGCGTAATGAAGGATTGAAACGTCCGCCCAAGACGAAATAATTTTGATACCGTGTGACACATACTGATTTTCACACTACCTATGATAAAAATAAAAGATACTACCACATATTTAATATTTATGCAAATAATCGATTCTGAAGAAATTTTTATCAATTATGAACGTACTGTTTATTTACATATTTCATTGTAATTTTTTAGGCTGGCAATAGAAAGTCCTTGAACAGAAAAGTGCCACTTTGATCCCTCCTAGCAAGGAAGAAAAGACCGGTATTCGAATAGGTGGTGTGAAAAGAAATTAGATGTCACACACCACGGAAAAAATACCGAGGTCACCATCGCCGGAGATGGAATCGGGATGCGTTGGATGGGCTTTGGTGGATTTGGTATTTTTTCTTCACATCACACATCATCACATCATCAGCCTATCCCAGTTGGACGTAGGCCTCTTCTATTAACTATTATGAATACAGACGCATTAGGAGGTAATTTGCCCATAATCTTCACGCTGGGCGACCGGAGCTGGGCAGTGTCTGTAATGACACTGCTGCCCATAAATTATATCTAAGAATGGTCACTGACACTTCAAGCCCTTACGGCTCTTACGACACCCGCGGGAAGAGCTAGGGTGACAAATGTATTGTTACTGCTGCCACCACACGGCCATTTGTCCTTTGGTGGGTACGTGTAATATTTATAATATAAATTATGAAAACAGTAGTGATACTACTTATAAACATAAATCAAAGTATTTAATAAAATAATAATTATGATTTATTCTACCAAACAATCTGCGCAAAATTCCCTTTGTTCATAGTTCATTTGCTTAGAACATCTCATATTTTAAAATCGTTACAACAGCTACATTGTAGCTTACCAAACTAAATAAAATACGAAATGTAATAATAAGATACAAAATGAAAAATCTTGGCGCACTATTAGCACGTTTCGCAGTGCATAGCGAACAAACACCCGCAAAAAATCAATCTGTAAACACCAATTAGTGACGGATTACTAAAGCACGTTTTCTTATAGGTTAATATACCTAGATTTGTTGGAAAAATCGGGCTCCTCTTGGGTTTACGACATGCGGCCTTGTAGGATTAGTGTTGCTTTAATCGGCATTTTTTCGAGGATTGCACTTAGAAATCTAGACGATCTGTTTTTCGGGTATTTCTAGGATTCATTCTAGGTTAGATGCTCTGAGGACATTGAAAATACTGGGACAGAGAAAATAATTTTGGTGAACCGTGTATGGGTTCATTCAGTAACGCATTCTGATGAAAATGAAATAAATGTTTCTGCATACACAATATATGTACGGACTACGAGTATACGTTATGTTATGACGTCATTGGTGGCATTTTTAATAATTTGGTAAATGTTGGTATACCAAGTGAATCATCTGCCATTTTCGAAGATTGCACCAAGATTTCTAGACGATCTGTTTTTCGGGTATTTCTAGGGTTGATTCTAGATTAGACGCTTTTAGGACATTGGAAATTATTGAAGTAGAGGGAGATATAAACATAATGGTGAACCAGTGCGCATTCTGATGAAAATGTTTAAGTATTCAGACAGAAATCGTAGACTTACATACATAAATACAGCGTACACCAACTGGTGGGAGTAAAATTAGGCGAAAAATATGTCGGCGATATAGCAGTGCACCAAATAAACCCTATAGATAGACGTTGTTTATTAAGAACCCTGAAATGGAGGACTATACCGAACTTCGTTTTAAATATTTTTATATAAGCCGAGCAATACAGGTGACTAGATGTATTATTATTATTGTAAATAAGGGCTCAAAAATTTGCCGCATCGACCGGTTGCGATCTATTGTGGCTGCCCTGTTTTATAGTTCATTACTAATACCCGTTGAGTCTAAGAAGTTCCAGATTCTTTGGACTGTAATATTCTGTACCTCGTGAGGTTGAAGTACCTGCGTACCTAGGTGAATACTTATTTTGTCCTAGATGTAAGTATTATATATGTATGCGTAGGAGAGCTTAGGAGTGTCTTATCGCTGAGATTACCATCATCATCATCATCATCATCAGCCTTTGATATTCCACTGCTGGACGTAAGCCTCTCCTATTAACTATGCGTATAGACGCAGACTCATTAGGAGGTAAATGCCCATAATCGCCACGCTGGGCAAGTGGATTGACGATCGCAGTAATGTGTCCATTACTTACCATAGTTGGCCATTTTTATTTTAGTGACACCCAATCAGCGTGACATTAAAAAATCTCAATTGCTTTAGGCAATTGCAGTTAGGTTCGTAGCGGATATAATTAAGTACGATCCTTAGGAATTAAAGCTTGGTCGGCGTTTTTATTTTATACGAGTAATATCGCAAATAAATTATAAAATTAACACCAAAACCGAGTTGTTATTGATATTTTGTACGTAGTGGTCATTACAGACCTGACTAAAATTAAGTTTTTTTTTTATTTCACGCTAATGGGTGTCTCTAATAGTGAAAAAGGTCAGTCACGGCTCACAATGCGACGTTTTTCTGAGTCCTTTTTTTTAATTTGTATTTCTTCTCTTTTCTTTGGTTTTGGTTAAAAACGCCCAAAATATATGCCCCAGTGTAGTTTTATTTCGTGTATCTAATAAGAACGTAGTAACATATTTATAAGAAGATTCTTTCAATACATATTTTATGCACTTGAATGTAAATATATCGTGTATCTCAAAAGTGCATAGTTTACATAGCCCGAAGTGATCTCTATACATTTTTTTATCTTATCTAATCATTTAATCAATTCTTCAATACTAATCTATTTCCAAACTACTCGTTTATTTATAATAAAAAAATGGTCGAACACTTGCTCTATGGAAAAGAAACCAAATCGACAGATTTAATGCATGAATGGGCCCATTGAAAGTAAATTAGGCTCATCTCGTTACGGTGGTCGTTTGCCATGGTCTGTACTTTCTATTTTTGTGGAAATACGCATCGACGATCTGAAGGTCATTTCTGTAATAACAGATTATGGGAAATGGCGAAACTATCGACAGGCGGTTATAGGTTCCGGTTTATCCATAGAGTTAAGATGTCGCGCTATTGCTTATAAAGAGATAAAAGAGAACATTTTACCACGTATACATTATCATATCATCATCAGCCTATAATAGTCCACTGCTGGACGTAGGCCTCTCCTATTAACTATGCGTATAAACGCATTAAGAGATAAATGCCCATAATCGCCACGTTGGGCAAGCGGATTGTGGCGATCGCAGTAATGTGTCCAAATGATGACGCTGCTGCCCATCCTCAATCTCTTATCAAATAATGGTCCGTGACACTTCAATCCCTTAGTCGACTCTTACGACACCCGCAGGAGGAGTTGGGGTGATGACAAATGTATTCTTACTGCCGTCACCACACGGCGTACACCACGTATACAGTATTTAATTTTCTCTAGTGGCGCCGTCGTGACTTTTCCTGTTCGTTCCATTGTCACTCCGGCTTACGATCCGAGTTGCCATATGACAAAAAAAACTAGTAACGATAGATAGCACATCATATCGCGCCGAGCGCAATGTCATGTTACCACCCAAGCTTTTACGAAAGTCTCCCAAAGGGCAATGGAGAGGGCTATGCTAGGAATCTCTCTGCGTGATCGAATTAAAAATGAGACCATCTGCAGCAGAACCAAAGTAACCGAAATAGCTCTCCGAATCGCTAAACTGAAGTGGCAGTGGGTGGGGCACATTGCGCGTAGAACCGATGGCCTTTGGGGCGGGAAGGTTCTTGAGTGTCGGCCACGTACCGGAAGGCGTAGCGTGGGTAGGCCCCACACAAGGTGTGGACTGATGACCTGGTGAAGGTCGCAGGAGTCCGCTGGATGCGGGTGGCGCAGGACCGGTCTTTGTGGCAATCTTTGGGGGAGGCCTATGTTCAGCAGTGGACGTCTTTCGGCTGATATGATGATGATGATGATGAAGCTTGTACGAGAATGGGTAATACCAATAATAATCATTATTGGCAATCGTTTTCGAGTATTAAGAGTTGAGAAATATAACAGTACAATTAATTTTATTTCTTTCGAACGATCAATGTAACGCGTGTTCTGCTTAGTTGTCAAACGGCAGCGAGTGGCTGCGGGCTGTCGAGCGCTAATTAAATATTCATTTTAAAGTACAATGCTTCTCACAGAACTTTTCTTAGAAATTTATTTACGTTTATATTAAAAAAATTTAATAAAATAATACTCACGGATTGGCTAGAAATCTGCATCTCAGTCCTCGGTTTCCATTAAAGCCTGCATCATGTTAACACACTGTATAAACTATTACAATACTGCAAATGCCGCGGAATCGTAGTAGGCTGAGTACACTCGCGGTCAAATATCACGGGTCAGGTGTAATTGGTCGCAGTTATGCAAAAAGGAACTAATCTACGCAACCACAGATGTCATATATTAGATCAAGCAAACGTATCTACTTAGCGTGTCAAATGAACTCAGTAAAATCTACTGAGTTGTCCGTGTTTAATCGCAGCTTGCAGCTTTCGGGCGTCAAATTTTGTAAGTTGAAGTGAACAAAAACATTAATAATGCCTCCTTAAGTAATATTAATTGCAACAACACAAAAAAATATGAATACTCAAGGGCCTGAGACATATTTAAAATAATAGGTAAGTAACAACTTCAGTACAAAATCTGACACGCTCGGCCGCCATACAAATGAATGAACTTGTTTCTTCTGTCCAAATCTAATTCTGTGTACGCAACATTGTCATTTCAAAGATTGACTTCTTTATTTTGATTTAAGGTGTTAAATAATATGAAAAAAAAACATGAGGGCTGGTTCCCTTTTGCATAACAACGTCCAATTTTTCGTAGAAAATAATGCACAAGGGCTGATAAAAAAAAATCAAATATTTACAGGATAGATTGGACTTTTTCAACGTCAGATTATATTGTAATTTTCCTGAATTAATCATACAATCCAACTAAATATTACTCTATATTAATTATACTTCGGCAAAAATGATGCCACCAGAATTAGGCGGTTGAAACGCTCAGACATTCACCCCAATATGCTACGCTTAAGGTTAGTATGCGTAGGAACTATTCTACATTTATGAACTTTTACAGTACATTTTAGGATAACTAAATACATAAACAATCCCATAACTGACATAAAATAGGCAGACGCCTAATCACGGCAGTGGCCTAATCAAGTAATCACGGCTGGACTATGAAATCATGTGCCATAATTTCAAAATTGACCAATACAGCCTTCAGGATCTCATCACAAAATAATCTGCACTAATATCATTTTGCTAATTCACCACGTTAATTGTTAACGGCCTTACACTGTTCATCAGTACATGAACATTTGTCTATTCATGAGTTCCATGAGCCAGAGATAGGATACATGTGCGTCATTGTTCGCAATAATATGGACATGGCTCCAAAGTTGATTAAATGAATAATTCAACGAATAATTTCTTGAAATTTGATTACAAAGCTTTAAGGTTACAAAGGTTTTCATAGTTACCGGTGTCAAATAGGTAATTTTCTAAAAATGATTAATTATTCAATCAACGTTGGAGTCATGTCCATATTATTACGAACAATGACGCACATTTGTCCGATCTGTCCATGACAGATCCATCAACATTAACTAACTATCACAAATTCATGTATTTTTTTATTTAGAAGTTTCAAAGCCACCGTTACAAAATGATATGTCTACCCTATTCCCCAAATAAAAGCCGTTTGTGCCGTTTGTTTCAAACTGATTACTATCAAGCCGAATTGGAAATCAAATCTCGAATAAGATAGGACCGAGTGATAGAACCCAGATTCGTCAGCAGATCTTGAATCAACGCCAGTGAAAACACTTTTTTCTACTCCCGTACTTTTATTTGTCATAATTTACATGGTAGTGAATACACCTTTAAGCCTAGGGGCTGATGTCAAGATAAGTCTATATTGTTTATTCCCTATAAACGCAGTCGGGTTTACATGCAGTGCATTTTTTGCATTTTAAGACACCTCGTGTATACAAGACTTAATAAAATACATGGCTGCCAACCTAATTTAAAAAAATCAGATGAACAGTAAACCATAGAGGAGCATTCTTTTTTAATTTTGACCTCTCCCGCCCGACCTTGATGATTAATAAAATTGTGTTTGACGAAGAATATTTCTCAAATTTACAATTTTATTTAAAAATAAATGTGTGGTCGTAGAAAAAGTATTGTATGCAACATTGATTAACTACACTAAAAATTGGCAAAGCTGCCAAGATTAAATTAGAATCAGCTTTGTCGCCTGCTGTATAATACCGGCTGTAAGGTACCGAACAAAAGATACGCACTCCGGCGTAAATAAAAGAGACACGGAAGTGCGTACCTATATTTTGTTCGTGTTTATAGCTCATACTTCATAAGCTTAGTAGCTCGCGGTGAGACCAGTGCCTAAAGACGCCGAATAAATAAGCATAGATAATTACTTTCCATCGTTACACTTTCTATGTAATCACATTACAGCGTACAATTAATCTAATCACGATTGTGTAATCGCTTATTCTGTTGCATAAACGCTTAACGGGTAAGGCCGCGCCCTTAGGACGGATATGATTCGTTGATTTTACGAGTTAAAGTGAAAGCATTGCGAGAAATGGGATGATTTGGATGATTATTGAATCATATCGCATAATCAATGACAATTCAATATTGAGACTGTGAAATAGGTGATAAGTTTTTTGTGTTAAATCAGTAGGCTTAGCACATGATTGATGCGACAGTATGTCGCCGCGAGATAGGTCTCCCGTCCTTTACTAGCTATATTAACAAAAGAGGGACGGATAGTCTATCTCGCTGCGAGATACTGTCGCGCCAATCATGTGCTAAGCATAATCGATACACATTTGATATCACTGGCTGTGTGACTCAACCTCTTAGGGCTTGTCCATTAATCACGTCATACGAGTTTGGCCTATTTTAGACCCCCCATCCCCCATGGTGATATTTGGTGATATTTTCAGGACCCCCTAACCAATACGTACGACGCACACTGGCGAAAAACCCCGATTTCATGGCATAAATTAAATGTGGTTGTAATTAGATTGGTACTTCACTAAAGACTTTCCGTTGTGTTTTTAAACACACCTATTTCACTGTTTAAGTAATAATACAAATTATAAATCAAATAAAAAATTTTAAAAAATCATTTTTCGCGTTTCTCCACTTAAGAGATCAAATTTTATTTCAATCATCGCATTCGACGATTTTTTGGGGACTAACGACCTTAAAAGAAACATAAAAGACTTTTAAAATAACAAAATAAAAAGAAAAAAATAAATTTTACCATTATTTACTTTCTTCATAACATCGAAAACTTTGTTCAAATGTATAGAAAGGTATAGGCAAAATAGATTATATATTGCTGCTTTGATAAACAAGGATATAAACTAATCCACTTTCAAGACAGGAATGCACGAGAAAGTGAACTTTTAGTCCATGACAATATTTTTTATTCACTTATTTTTTGTTACAAAGTTAAATCGCGCATTTCATCAAATGGAATGACAACTTTATGTAATATCTTATTAAATACGTAGCCCTTACCTTCAACAATACAATCCATAATCGTTAGGGTACTTTATATTAAAGAATAACAACAATAATCAACATTGAAAATGTACAAAAAATTGATTGCGAATTGCACCGTACAACAAGTCAAACTTTGACTGATCGTTTCATGCATATATGCATGCTGATTGGTGGAGTTATGTCTCGAATAGATACTCAGTTTTATTGTTTATGCGAGCGACATAAGCGAAACCATTAAAGGCACACTTAGATTTTTTTAATTAATGCCATGAAATCGGGGTTTTTCGCCAGTGTGCGACGTGTAATTTATTACTAACTTAAGTAGTAATTTGAATAACACTTGAATTTACGTACTTTATTAAGCACACGTGATAGGGATTTTTTTTTACCAACTACGAGGTATACAGGGCGTCCCACGGCGATGCCACATGGAGGGAAAGTACCTTAAATATCATAGATAGCGTATTTTGCTGAAAAAAATAAAATAAAGTCTTCTTTCAGCAAAATATGCTATCTATGATATTTAAGGTACTTTCTCTCTATGTGGCATCGCCGTGGGACGCCCTGTATATATGTTCGTGAAGTTTTAAAATTTAGTTCAGGGTATGACATCTGGTTATTTTTATAAAGTGTTTTAAAAACATGCAGTTCGGAAAAGAGTAACAAAAAATTACACGTGATTTGTACGATGATCCCCCGTCCCCTATGGTGATAATTGGTGATTTTTTTCTTTACCCCCCTTCCCCCTTTACAGTATGACGTGATTAATGGACATGCCCTTATAATGGCTTGCAATGTTCTGTAAAAAGTTTTAAAACCTAACGTTACTGATACTTGCAAACTTGCAAAGTCATGTCTTTCAATCCGGCTCGATTGTGCCAATGTCAATACGCAAGGGCGGTATAAATAGAAAGTAAACGCGCGTTAACTAACGTAGCGGCAGCTCATGGTAGGACTACAGGATTCTTAGCCAAGCTGCGAATCGCTAGCGCTTAATCGTCAGTCGTAAACGAAAGTCAGCTAGCTGTCTTTATCGCACTAATATGCAAGAGTGACAGAGGGGGAAAACTACGATACGCTTCCAAGCGCTAGCGATTGGCAACTTGGCTAAGCATCCTGGGTGCTTAGCCAAGTTGCCAATCGCTAGCGCTTGCTAGCGCATCGTAGTTTTCCCTCTTTGACGCACTATTATGAAGGAGTGACAGAGAGGGAAAACTACGATGCGCTAGCAAGCGCTAGCGATTGGCAACTTGGCTAAGCATCGTACGGCTACTGCACTCGCGTAAAATAGTGGTGCCTTTTTTACGCGCTAGTGCGAGAAGTGGCTCTTTTTACGTCAGGGTCAAAACTTTGGAGGGCCATCTGTACTAAAAAACGTCGTACGAGACACGTGCAAAAAGGAAATTCGAAACTCGAAGTTTTGGACCTGACGTAAAATGAGCCACTTCTTGCACTAGAGCCTAAAAACCGGCCAAGTGCGAGTCAGACTCGCGCGCGAAGGGTTCCGTATCATTATCATTAAAAAATACAGTTAAATCAACCTATCTCAAAAACTATAAGAGATAATTTAATCAAACCAAAAATCGTTGATAGAGTTTATTAATATGCATAACATATTTTTTTTTGTATTTTATACCACGTAGTTAAAAAAATAGAGGGGGTACACATTTTTCAGACTTTGACAGCTGATATCTCAAAAACGGTTCGCTTAAAGAAAAATGTGATATATAATCATTTTCAAAGACCTTTCTATTGATACCTCACACGCTTATATACAACTAAAAATAAATTTCTATTCCTCAGTTACATGTATGGAGGGCCCCAACCCCAATTATTTTTTTTACAATATAATATCATAATTTTGTAGCGGTCCATAAAACACATATCCTCACCAAATTTCATCACTGTAGCATTTATAGTTTCCGAGTAAATCGGCTGTGACAGACGGACAGACGGACATGACGAATCTACGAGTATAAGGGTTCCGTTTTTGCCATTTTGGCTACGGAACCCTAAAAAGGCACCATCTCTATTAAAAATTACTTCTTTTCAATTATCATGTGTTAGTCAGGCCAATACGAACGAAACATCTCTCTGCCGGAAGATATATTATGTCGAATGTTGCGTTATAATCAATATTATTTTGGGAGGAAAAAATCGTCAGCCTTTTTCCTAACTGGAACATGATATTAAACAATCATTAAAATGTCACCTTGTATGGTCGTCGCTTGCTTGCCTTGTATGCCACACACAACATAAGGCTTACCGTGCAATTTATCGTGGGACTAGGTCGATTATACAATGTGCCCATAAGGAAAGGGAAAAAATTCAACAGCGGATTTCTGACCAAATTTGAAGTTAAAAATGTCATATGAAGTTTTCTGAATTCAGTCTATTTTAAAGTGATTTTAAAAGATAATTTGATTTTTTCTTAAAACCGTTTTAGACCGTTACGCTATGATAAACGCATTTGAGGAAACGATTTTGTCACCATGTTGTCTTAAGTCTTGACACTTCATTGACAGACATCAAAAGAACAAAAATATCTTTAATTACCTACCAAATGTAAAAAAAAACCGGCCAAGTGCGAGTCGGACTCGCGCGCGAAGGGTTCCGTACCATTATCGATTTATTATAAAAAATACAGTTAAATCAACCTACCTCAAAAACTATAGGAGATAATTTAATCAAACCAAAAATTCTTGATAGAGTTTATTAATGTGCATAACATATATTTTTTTTAGAATTTTATATCGCGTAGTTTAAAAAATAGAGGGGGGGGGACACATTTTTCAGACTTTGAGAGCTGATATCTCGAAAACGATTTGCTTAAATAAGATGAGATTTATAAACCTTCATATCATTTTCAAAGACCTTTCTATTAATACCCCACACGCTTATATACAACAAAAAAAATTTCTATCCCTCAGTTACATGTATGGAGGGCCCCCACCCCAATGGTTTTTTTTACAATTTAGTATCATAATCCTGTAGCGGTTCATATAACACATATCCTTACCAAATTTCGTTACTGTAGCATTTATAGTTTCCGAGTAAATCGGCTGTGACAGACGGACAGACGGACAGACGGACAGACGGACAGACGGACAGACGGACATGACGAATCTATAAGGGTTTCGTTTTTGCCATTTTGGCTACGGAACCCTAAAAAGGTCATTATTTGCGGTAGTTTATTTGATTGTTTAGTTTTTTTGTGTATTAAGGCATTCAAAACATCAAAAAAAAATTTTTTTTTCAGATTTGACCAAAACTCATTTAGCATGTTTTGCTTCTTTTAGTCTCAGGAATATGCTGTTAGATTTTTCCTTTCCTCGTGGGCACTTTGTATTAATTAATTTATTATTATACTTTCGGTTCAACGCTCTAGCAACGTATAAATAAAACAGATTATAATAAAATCCTCACTGGCTGCGTTTATATATGCAGTAGAAATAGAATATTCTAGAAAGCGTAGTTTAATAGACCCTCATAACGTAGGCGACGGGATGTCCAAGTAATTTCATTCAGTCTAGGTGAGTGATACCAGTTAGCCTATATCCGACTTAACCTAATAGTGTACAGATATTCTCAATATTCCATTCCCGTCGTTTGTTTACGAACCTGATCACAATTTAAAATATACTAGCTGTACCTGCGAGGTCATGCGTGCAAAACGTTACTATTTAGTACAGATGGTGCCTTTTTTAGGCTCTAGTGCGAGAAGTGGGTCATTTTACGTCAGGTCCAAAACTTCGG
Organism: Thaumatotibia leucotreta; assembly: GCA_025490895.1. NCBI lineage: Eukaryota > Metazoa > Arthropoda > Insecta > Lepidoptera > Tortricidae > Thaumatotibia > Thaumatotibia leucotreta. The sequence goes on from JALPQI010003476.1 coordinate 23,435, forward strand.
AGGGCCATCTGTACTAAAAAACGTCGTACTCCCTATCGATCGTGTTTTAAAACATCGCCACTCGTTTCGAATTTCATGTTTTTCGCACTTGTGTCGTAATGTACTATTTTCTATTCGTCAATTTTATCTTTAGCTGCATGATAAATTGGTGATGTCAGTACGTATACTTTTGTCACCACCTCTTCCCGTGTGTGGCGAAAGTGTCGACTAAGGGATTGAAGTGGCACTGACTACTGGGTTATTGAAGATTGATGATGGGCAGCATTTTCCTTATAGTGGTAACACTAATGCAATCGCCAATAACCCAGCGTGACGATTAATAAAAAATGTTGTTACTTGCCATAAATATGATTTAATTATTTTTATTTTAGGTGGTGGCAAGGAGCATCATTCTTCCTACGAAGAAGAACACGAAGAACACGGAAAGAAAGCTTATGAGGTAATAAAATGTTCAATTGTTTCACATATAGGTACCTAATGGCTAAAAAACTTATGTCATGGAGATGAATAAAACGGTCACTCCCCAGATTATGTACCTGTTTCTAAACTCCGTCGAACCATACTCACACTCACCGATGGTGGTGACAACGGCAGTAAAAATTCACATGTATATTGGCACCCCCCAATATTGCCCAAATCAGGTTATAAGAGGCGACTACTCTTAATCTGGAAGTGACACGAATATTCGTCCATAGAAGATCGATGATGATCATCATAGTGCACATATTATTGCAATTGCCAACCTGTTTGCCCAGCGTGGCGATTGTGGACCTCCTGATGCGTCCATACGCATAATATATAGAAGAGGCGTACGAACAAATAAAACATGGAAGCCGCAAGCCATACTAAATTACCTTTCAAAAACGGTCCTGAATTTTAGTTGACAAGTGTCACTCCGTCTTCAATGCATCACGGTGATTAATTTCAATGTCAACCTATGAAAACTTAAACCGCCATTAAAAAATAGTTGTGATTGGTTCATCAAAGTTTTAATTGGCTATATTCTATAAACATTTGTCAAAATTGTTGCGCCGAAATATGCGCGGTGTTAAGAAAAGCTCTAAGTATGTCCTGCCCATCTTGGCACAATTGAACAATTGGTTTTGGGGGCATTCTTGAGCTGGCGTTAGACGTCCATGTTATATATGGTCGCAGGAAGAGGCCTACGTTCAGCAGTAGACTGAGAGAGACTGATATTGCATGATGTTCGGACACGAATTTAAAAACGACCCATAAGAGATTAATTTGTAATCCCGTTAGTTATTTCTGATGTTTCTGTCCGTTGTATCAGTTTATACATTCATTCATTGTTATACGCATGGCATGACGCAACCATTTTCAAAAATATTGACACTCGCACAGTTATACAATAGATTGTAGACGAAATTATTGAATTGTTATCAAAACAATTTTGAATTGTTAGGTAGTGCATGCACGTCTCTATCGCTATCATGTATGCGAATAAAAATGTAGGGATTTTTATATTGCTTGCCGAAAATATTATTTATAATAGCAGTTGTATCTAGTCTAGTTCGCATCACCGTTATCAGCCTACAGCCCACTGCTGGAAATAGGCATCTCCTATTACGAGAACCTTACGCGTCTAGACGCTTTAGGAGGTATTAAGGCCCGGCCACGACATTCGTCTAAGGCGACAAGCTTAGCGGAAAACCATACGTGCTCCCTCTCGTACCCATATCGGCATCCCGCTCCAACTCATGGATTCGCTCGCCGTTGGTCGCCTTAAGGTGCATTCAGACCAAACGAGCATTCGCTATTCTATCCCCCAGTCTACGAAATCAACGAATCACGTTTTGCTTGACGATCGAATTTCGTAGAGTAGGGGGTAATAGGGCATTTTTCCGAGAAGAGATCCAAAAACTTATTTTTCTGAAACAGGTACATTTTATGTTTTTCCTGCTCAGAATCACGAGCTCTTTCGATCCTACTAGAAGAAAAAAAGTGTCTCAACTTTTTGTTTCTATTACGTAACCGTTTTTCAAACACTTTGTACAGCGGTTACAAAGTGGAGAGCATGTAAAATGTATGAAAAATGTGGTACCATTTTTTTCTTGTACTTATTTTCTCCTAGATTGAAAAAACTCGTTATTCTGAGTAAGAAAAATAATAAATTTACCTAACTTAAAAAAATTTTTTTTGGATCTCTTCTCGCGAAAATGCCCAATTAGCGAATGCTCGTTTGGTTTGGAAGCACCTTTAGACCAATGTCGTGGCCGGGCCTTTAATGGCCATAGTCGCCACGCTGGGCAAGCGGGTTGGCAATCGCAGTAGTGTATCTGTCATCATGAAACTGCTACTGAACATCAATCTTCAATTAATAAATACACGAACACTCTAAAAGACTTTTATTAGACACTACTGCCGGCTGTATTCTTACTGCCGCCACCACGCGACCTTAAATAATATGAAAATAAAAAAAACTGTATTAAATTCCGTGCCACTTGCTTATCGATAAAGCTAGATCGCATACATAATATAAATTATGCATATTTATTTTCTAAGATATTAAACTTCCTTGGATGGAAGAATTCCAGATGGAATTTATGGTATTATTAGGTATGTATTTTTGTCAGCCTCCGTAGCCTAGTTGGTAGTGACCCTGCCTACGAAGCTGGAGGTTCCGGGTTTGAATCCCGGCGAGGGCATTATTTGTGTATTTATTTATCACAAATATTTGTTCCTTGGTCATGGCTGTATGTATCTATCTATTATATATATCGTCGCCTGGTACGCACATCACAAGCCTTAATTGAGCTTACTGTGGGACTAGGTTGATTTGTGTAAGATGTCCCAAGATATTTATTTATCTATATTATTTTTTATTTAACATTTAGGCACCCTCGTCAGTCCCATGGTCCTGGTGGTACTTAGGTATACATCGAACAAAAAAAAATATTTTTTTAAAATATTTATTTTCAAAACTACAATTTATATACATAGATTAAATCTAACTAATCTACTTAAACTAACTTATATCTAAGATTGGATCTTGTGACATTGTGCCGAGGATGCTGGCGGCATTTCCTCGCTGTATCGTAATACTGATGCGCTGTGCTAGGAAGTCGCCAGCTCTTCGGTCTTTAGTTACGTTAACCAGACGTTTCGCGATCTCAACAAACAATTTTTCGGTCGCTGAGGCCCCATAAACCTAAAGTTGTTACGCCGAACGGTACAATTTTGATTTCCCACGAACAGTTTTCGCAAAAAACCAATTGAATTGAATGATTTTTTTTTTGTGTGGCTGGGCCTCAGGACAATATACAGGTTGTAATCGTTAAGTGTTGCCAGGCCATAATTCCGTAAATATAGCAGATACCAGAAAACTTCTAACTGATATCGAATGTACGTTACCCAAAGAGTAAAAATACACTAATAACTTTATTGAAATAAAATCAGAAATATCTCAAATATTAACTTCAAACCCTTCCATACATTTAGTATGTAACCGTTCATTCAAAGAGTCACTACAGTTTTCTGATATCTGTTATAATTATGGTATTATGGCCTGGCCACACTTAACGATTACACCCTGTATACCTATACAAGACTTCAGTTGGTCCCTAATTTTATTATACAGGGTGTAAGTCTAATCCGGGCGAAGCTCTTAACGGGTGTTAGTTTACGACATAATAAGTACATTCAAATAACTTTTGCTTAAAATTAGAGCAACAAAATTTTCCATACAAAATAATTAGGCGCGAAATGTAGAGCAACATTCGCGAGTTTAGCACTCGCGTATGTTGCTATCATAAATTTATACCTATTCCAAACATATGAACTGGCAGCACATGGCAAGAGTTCATTTCTAAGCTTATTTTTTAATATTACAGGAAAAAAAACAATTATTAGTGTGACGAAACCTTTATTACATAGCACTATTGAAAACAAAAAATATATCTAAATTACTCTTTAGATAATACAATGTGGGATCAACTAAAGTCTATGACCAAAAACGCCAATTTCATAGGTAATGACCCAATATATTTTATATCAACGCCTCGCTTATGCCCCGGCCACGACATTGGTCTAAGGCGACCAGCGGCGAGCGAAACCCATTAGTGGGAGCGGGATGCCGATATAGGTACGAAAGGGAGCACCATACGTTTTCCGCTAAGCCGGTCGCCTTAGACCGATGTCGTGGCTGCGGCGTTAAGGGTGCGGCTGCACTGACGCGGATAGGAGGGGCGCTCTGCAAAATTGACCAATTACATTCTTCAAATTCAAAATTCGAAACACTGTGATGTGGTCTCATTGGCCGAGCTCCCACAGCTCCGCTCCGCTCCGCGTCAGTGTAGCCGCACCCTTACGGAGCGTGGATTACCTGAGTAATAACGTGGGTATTACCATCTATCGTCATTTCAGCACAACTGTGGAAAGTAAGATATGATGTTAAAATAGAACACACAAATATACTAGCGGTATACTAAAAGTAGTAATAAAAGCATCTCACATACCAGAAGCTCATAAACTATAAAGGTTAGAACCGTTTAATATCTCATATCTCGTCGACCCACGCCAATTTGTGATTAATGCAGTTAATTTCACAAACATAAATTATTGTTTGTTTATTAAATATCTAATATAAGTTTATTGCCGTGTGGTGACGGCAGTAAAAGAATACATTTGTCACCACCCCAACTCCTCCTGCGGGTGTCGTAAGAGTCGACTAAGGGATTGAAGTGTCACTGACCATTATTTGATAAAAGATTGATGATGGGCAGCAGCGTCATCATAGTGGACACATTACTGCGATCGCCAAGCGTGGCGATTATGGGCATTTACCTCCTAAAGTAGAGGCATCGTAAGAAGTCGTTTTTGACAGCTCACAATAGTGTTGTGAAACGCTCGATTTAATCGTCGTAAAATTTTCAGTCAAGTGCGAAAGGGCGTTAGATCTGGGTCGCGTTTTATAAAGCTACAATTTACAATTTCGCTGTTTGCCTCTCTAACGCACGCACATATTGGCTAGAAAGAGAGGCAAACAGCGAAATTGTAAATTGTAACTTTATAAAACGCGACCCTGGTAGGTACTTGCCATTAAAAAAGTGTTAGGTAATCCGAATATCCGAATTAAAAAAGTGTTTGGTAATCTTACTTAGAATCATTAGCAGGCATCGACATTTTGGTGCCGGAGACGTCATATAGAGAAATGCTGTATATACAGTATATAAACTCACTAAAACCATGTATTAAAATCAGAGCACATCTAGGTGATAAATAACGTAGTGGTACATAAATTATTGTTGTACGAAAAATAAAATTATAGGTACGTGATTTTACAACAATTTTGACATTTATCGAGTTGTCAAGTTCAACACAGTCTGTAAAGCCGCGTATCCACCGGGCACACGGGCTGACGAAATTGAGTTAAGTATAACGTTCGACTGCAAATTTCCTGCTCTATCGAACGGTGTATATAAAATATTGATATCTATAAAAAAAATGTCGAATACGTTAATAAAAACTTTGCCATTTTATTAGGTTTCTACTTTTTTTATTAACGTATGTAAAGGTTTCCAAAAATCATAGACAATATTTTAACGTAAGTACGAATTTGTAAGTACAAAACATGTCTTTCCTAATGTAATCACCATATTTTTATAAACGTCACTGCTGTAAGCGCCGTCTGCATTGTATGGCTCATAAGCAATTCGGTTTCAATTTGTGAGTTACACTAAATTCCGAATTTCCACTTTTGATGATTTTCATTGATTTGTTAACGTATCTCCAAATTTTTTTGAAAATATTTAACGTAAGCACCAGCCATTTCCTGAACTATAAGTGTGGTCGCAGTTAGTAACTGTCTATCAAATAGACCTCTCAAAAATAAAACAAACAGGATAAACATCATTTCAATAGGATAATTAACTAAAAAGCTACCTACATCTTACTTTATAAATGTCCATTTCGTTTTATGGCCCTCCTGAAAAGTCGTCATTTGGTGGTTACATTAATTCATATTACAACTGACGATATGTGCGTACCTACTATTATAGCAATTATTCGTACCTCCATAAAAAAAGGTTTACTTATTTATTTCGATTGACGTATCGGTAAATTGCAGCAACAGTAGTAACATCACTATTCCGTACAGGCAACAATGAAGTTTGATATTTGCTCCATTATACTATCTGTGAACATTTACAGAACTTCATATGCAAACAAACGTCAAAAACGACTTCTTACGATGCCTCTACTTTAATGCGTCTATACGTTAATAGGAGAGGCCTACGTACAGCAGTGGACTATCATAGGCTGATGATGTGATGATGTGATTAAATATCTGTCTTTATGAAACCACGTTAATAATATTAAGGTGGAAGTACTAGTGCCCGACGCTGTACCAATACTTGTCATGATAGCGATATATTGAGTTGCCAAAGATGAGATCAACTATTACCGCATTTAAGCGATAAAAAATGTGCGTGCCTTTAATGAGGTACAGTCAAGTGCAAAAATAAGTATCGAAAGAATCCGTTCATAAATATGTTACGACGTTCTTATTACACAGAATTAGAGTGCACGGGGACATATTTTTGAACGTTTTTGTATACCCCTTATTTTGTCATCGACTGTACATAGAAATTTCAAATTAGAAAGCTCATTTTTATAGTTATTTGTTTTAATAGGGAGCAAAGTGAATGTTTAACTCTCGTGCAAATATTGAAACACGAGCAAGCGAAAGATTCCAGAATTTGAACCACGAGCGTAGCGAGTGGTTCATAAAATGGAATCTTGAGCGATGCGAGGGTTTTAAGGCACGAGAGTTGAACAAGCTTTGCTGCCGAGTGAAACACAACATTTTTCACCACACTAAAGCGAGGAAACAAGCGAAATAAAACTCAAACATAACAAATTAGAAGGTATTTATTTGCAAGTCCTCAACTTCCAAAAAAATAAACCAATCAACAAATAATAAAACAATAACCTCAAATATTTATCTTGGCGTGGCAATGCTTAAGAGTGAAAGAAAACAAAACGCGACTTAACTCGTTTAAATTTTAAAAGAAAAAAATATTCAGATGCGTTCTGAAATTTGCATAGTGTCAACACTTTCATTTTCCTATTGTTTTTGTTTGTCGTATTTTTAGAACTTTTAATTAAAAGCCTTTTACAACGAAATGTGGTATTTAATTTGGATTTTAGCTTATTAAATAATAACATTATGAAAGGTTCATGTGTATGAATCTGTTTGAAACTATTGAGTTTTCGAACGTACTGTCTAGTTCAAACGTCAAAAAGCTTATTGCACTCTCAGGCGGTATAAGTTATTGCTTTAGTCTATCCAGATGATTAAAAAAAAATTACTTTAACCTCTAGAGATTAAAACACAGTTTTGCGCTCTGAAATTGAAGGACAAACAGCGTGTTTACGAGCAGTGTGGTGAAACAATTTACAATGTTTTAAGACCTGCTAACATTTATTAGGACTACTGGTACATAACCATAATGCAGTTTAAATTGTTTTTGAAAAAAAACTCTAAATGAATTACAAATCTTAAGATAGAAGTATAAAGCCTATGCAGTAACCAGAATTCTAACTGGGCACTGCAACTTCTGCACATGACTGCACGTTACATACCTACTTCTATAACAATTATTGTGAATAAATAACATATTTAAACAAACTACGTTCTGAAGGTAGCTTCAAGGGCAAAGCCACCCTGTATAAATAATTATACAGAGGGAACTCGTACTAGTGAGAACTTCAGAAGTCAATTACGACCCCGCATTGTAGAGCGATGCCAATTATTCATCCAATATGTATATCAAAGTTGGTAAACAACTCATTTAATTTGAATATACTACAACACAACTCATTTAGTATGCTAATTATTATTATTACTTTCAGCTGTCTTTAGAAAAGAGTTAAAGAATAATAATATGATGATGAGATGTGTGGGCTTTCCGATACAGCTTTATTATAGAAATAAATATCTTGGGACATTTTACACAAATCAGCCTAGTCCCCACGGTAAGCTCAATTAAGGCCTGTGATGTGGGTACCAGGCGGTGATATATAAGGTCCTAATTTATTAGTTGCAGATATTTTAACACATGATACTTCACATTAAAATAAATAACTTTAAATATAAATTAAGAAATCTTTTCATGTAACTTTTTTGATTTCTTTTTCCTAACAAAAAAAAAATTATAATTTCGTCCAAAAAAAATCATCATGTGCATTATCACATGTCACAATAACACTAGCTGTCTGTCATGTCATCAAACGACACAATCCAACGGAAAATAACATGACATTGACAATCAAGTATTTAATTTATCGACGTGAAGTGGCCAGTTCCAGTTAAGTGGTACGTAAAAGAGGTACTAGAATTTGTTCAATGAGTTTTCATTTAATAATCACATAAACAGGGTGTTTTTACGTAGCAAATTTGTTTTTCTGTTTTCTCCAAAAAAACATCGTAAAAGCTATAATGTTTCACGGTTTAATATAGTCCAGAGACCGAGTACTATCAGCTGTAAAAATATCTGCATCTAATAAATTAGGACCTTATATATAATAGATAGATACATATAGATATTTAAATACATAGCCAGCCATGACCAAGGAACAAATATTTGTGATAAATAAATACACAAATAATGCCCTCGGCTGGATTCAAACCCGGAACCTCCGGCTTCGTAGGCAGGGTCACTACCAACTAGGCTATGGAGGCTTGTAAGCGTTTGCGATTGGCAACTTGGCTAAGCATCCTGGTCACGCGCACACTAAAATATAAGTATTTCAGTGATAACACTAACTCAACTTCCTTTTACAGGGGCTCCACAAAGACACAAAAAGCAAAAAGGGTCATCACGACAAAGAAGACCACCTCGGCAAGTACGAAGACCACGGTGGGCACGATAAACAGCACCACGATGAGGCGGGCCATTACGGCGTCCATCATCATGAGGAGCATGGGAAGAAACACGCCAAGGTACGACCAAGCCTTAAAGATATTATGTGATTCTAGTGATAGTTATCAACGTGCAGTATTTGTAGGAAAATATGGTTGACTGAAAAACCATATATACATGTATATTTTATGCATTATGAATATTCCACAAAGTATAATAATTTATTTTCATTTGTTGGAAAGATTTGACTGTCAATCAGTCCCATTAATTAACAAATGTAAGGTACACTCGGCTAAGATCGGATGACCGCAATAACTACCTACTAAAATAGTAGTATTTTTTCGTCACTGGCAATATTATGCATGACGCCATTTCACCCCGCCCCTCTCGCTAGTATGCAGTAACCGCTCAGCCATTAAAAAAAAAGTGTTTTTTTTTAAGATTTTTTGTAGATCCGAGCTTTAATAAGAAGCTATGCACCTTCTTCTCCTTACTTTAGAATTGAAATTAGATACTAGTCGGTTATTAAGCCAAGAAGGATTTCGGTTGGGTGCCTCGAAAAAAAAATTGTACAAGTTTAAGTGACGATTACTCCTAAACTATTCGGTTGTGCGGCCTCAACTAAATTTGTATTGAAAGCTTAATTTCTTTTTTATCACGTACATTACACATCTGCAGGTAAAAATTTGTGAGAATAAATTTATGTTTTTTTTGTGTCATTTTTTAACTCACCGAAAAATAGTCCGGTCTTATCCAAGTGTACCATACATTTTATGATGATAACATAGTAGTCAGTAGTCCCAGAAATGTTATTTATTTTTAAATATTCTACTCATTGTTTACTAATGTCATTTATAAATAATATATATACTAACTTTGAATTTAAAGTCAGAGTTGAGTGTAAATATTTTCGCTTTTTGTGTTTAAGTAGTAATACTAGGTACTTTATTTGACTCCAGTACGAGGAATCAGGCAAGCACTCCAAAGGGCACAGCACGAAAGGAAGCCACGACATCCACAAAAAAGAAGAGTATGAGAAGAAAGTGGAGTTCTTCGAGGAAGAAGGAGATTCTGCGGAGGAAGAGAAACACGGAGGCTTCCACAATGAGAAGCAACATGAATCGGTAAGTGAGACTTACAAAGGTAAGTTCATTACGTAAGCTGGTGTCACAAAATTCCAACATATTAAACGTTTTTAGAGGCAGTATATGAAGCTCATTTAGAGGATAAAATCTTACTTAAAACTGCAGCACCGTCCGTAGAACTGATGGAGCTACCATGGGATCACGTCAAATTTTATCTATGACACCTCCAAAAGCTCAAGGCACTGCAGAAAGGAGAGTCAAGCACACTGGAACTTCGCATCTCATACGTGGGCCAGTGGAAAGTGGTTCTAACCCAGAGGCCAAGGACCAAGAAGCCTGTGTAATTTTGCGCCGAGCGTTTGCATACGGTTCCTCTTTTGCCCTCTTTCGTTTAACTATGATTGCCCAATACCCAACAACGTTGGTGGGTCAACATGATTGAATATTTCTCGGATTCTGTATTGAAACTGCAACGAGATGTGAAATCTGTTTGCGCCGTTAAGATAACAACCTGAATAGCCGTATCGTAGCTAATTTGACACTTTTAATAAGGACGTAAGTCCATTTGTGTCGGTGTCAAAGATAGATAGTCCGTGGGCTAGTCGGTCTGAAATTAGAAAACGGTATAATTTGGGGGTACCAAGTGTCCTTTTTACAGTAGTTAGACATATTCATAAGGATGTTAAAAAAGTATCATAGACATCTCAAAGTGGTAGCTTAATAGGCGTACGGGCTATTTCAAGATTTCCGTTGTATGACAGGTATGGTTAAAATTAGGAGGTACAAATTTTCCTTTTCACGGCTGTTAGGTAAGCTTATAAAAACGTCAAAAATGCAAGATTGCCATTTATAAGTGCTACCTAACAAAAATGGGGGCCAATCAAAGATGGTGGATCTCAAGTTTTACAAAATCAAGTATATCTCGAGAACTATTAAATACCTATATCTAATTACTCTCTTGAACAAAATTAAAGGCATATCTGTAAGCTTCATATTTTGCGTATACACCATATTGCTAAAACCAACCAATAATTAATTATGACCAAATTTATGAAAATTTCGTGATTTTGATTTTGTTTGTGTCGTGTTTTTACATAGTAGTCATGACGCTAGAAAAATTAAATATTTTTTTAAAGATAGTCTATTTAATAAGCTTTAATTTGATGTATATAACTTGTTGGCGGTATTAAAAAAAAGACCCATAAAAAAATATTTAAATGAATTGTAGTCATAATCCACCGTATACTTAGTGATTTAAGAGGCGATTTTTTTATATTTTTCAATCTTGGTTATTTGAAATAAGCACTATTATTTACGAGTGGCACTTCCATCGCCTCTTAAATCACTAAGTAGGTATACGGTGGATTATGACTACAATTTATTTAAATATTTTTTATGGGTCTTTTTTTTAATACCGCCAACAAGTTATATACATCAAATTCAAGCTTATTAAATACAATATCTTTAAAAAAATATTTAATTTTTCTTGCGTCATGACTACTATGTAAAAACACGACACAAACAAAATCAAAATCACGAAATTTTCATAAATTTGGTCATAATTAATTATTGGTTGGTTTTAGCAATATGGTGTATACGCAAAATATGAAGCTTACAGACATGCCTTTAATTTTGTTCAAGAGAGTAATTAGATATATTTAATAGTTCTCGAGATATACTTGATTTTGTAAAACTTGAGATCCACCATCTTTGATTGGCCCCCATTTTTGTTAGGTAGCACTTATAAATGGCAATCTTGCATTTTTGACGTTTTTATAAGCTTACCTAACAGCTGTGAAAAGGAAAATTTGTACATCCTAATTTTAACCATACCTGTCATACAACGGAAATCTTGAAATAGCCCGTACGCCTATTAGCTACCACTTTGAGATGTCTATCATACTTTTTTAACATCCTTATGAATATGTCTAACTACTGTAAAAAGGACACTTGGTACCCCCAAATTATACCGTTTTCTAATTTTAGGCCGACTAGCCCACGGACTAAGACTTCAGAGCAGGCGTCTTGTATTCGAATTTAGCCAGTACTTGTGGAGACTAATAATCTCTCTAAGTACTAAAATCTGTAAAGACTGTACTGAGCACGAGTACCTATTTACTTTTTTGCTGAAATATGCAGGCAGACAGATCGAACGATTAATGTGGTTTGCAGTATACATTAAATATCTTGATTGAAAAATGCTCGCAATAAATATTAAATATAATTGCTCTGAGTTACTAATGTTTTCTATGTTGGGATCTATGCGAAATATGGTTAAAGTCTAGGTCTAGTATTATTATCTTTTTTTTTTATTGCTATCTTCGCCAAGTAGGTACAAAAATAGATCCGCCACAGAATGTAATTAATAATTTATATTTACTCGACATAACAACTTATTTATATGGACGATAATAATCAGTATAGTATAGCCAATAATAGCAGCATCTCTTACAGCATCAGCTGCCCTAGCACATCTTGTGTTTGACAGCAACTGGCCTTATCGCGGCTACCTGTCTCCTTTTAATCAATATAATCAAAAATAGAGCAGTAGCCACGAAATGCTGCCAAACACAACCACAGGGTTTGCTACGAAAGCATGGTTTCTTATTTTGTACACCACTTTGCTAGAGACTTAAGCCGTTTCGTTCTGAACTGTATCTGACCGATTACGGCGTAGCTGGAACGAATCTCGAACAAACAATTAATTTGAAATGTTTTTACAAACTTTTATTTGGCTTCGCTTGTAATATATAACCTTGTATGGTTGCTTCAAATAAATTTCACCGCACTAGGTAAGGTATCTGTTTTAAGATATCTATTTATCTTCAAGAACGCGAACTAATTCCATTTATTCTTTATTCTGGTACTATAAGTTATAGTGACCGGCCCCCCACGGATACAATACCTACTTAGGTACCTTTCTTTTGAACTACTCTACCTACCTATTGACCTCGTAGGTCTAATCTTTTTAGGGCTTAATCTAGAAATTTTAAACACTTTTGAAATGTAAATACCTGAAAACCATTACTAATAATAGTAATAATGCATATTATTGCCTGTGTTTGTTAAGATAAAAGACTATAGGTATAGATAATTAGGAACAGGTCCTAGGTAGCCAGTATCAAGCACTGAGCCCGTGTTCACGGATCGCGACTCGTGAGTGGATTTAACCGTTTAATTATATTTATAGTTATTACGTTTCACAAAAATACAGGGGTGTTTCCATGGTCGTCATCCCAACTGTGAAAAACGTGTTAAAATGGTCTTACAGAACAAAAAGAATAAGGTTTCCCATGGAAGAAATATGAATATCGCGCAAAAAAAAATTACTGATTTCATACCGACCATTGCGGAAGTGTTCATAATTTCCAGCCTCGTTTCATAATTATATAAGCACATTGGGAAAAAAATTGTATGAAGATTGTTCATTCATCAAAGTTACAGTTCATTAATATGTATATACTAGTCGTAAAAAAGTACGTTTGTTCATATAGGTCCCATGGGAAACATTGTTCAGAAAGACCATCTTTTTTTAGACACGTTTTTCACAGTTGGGATGACGACCACGGAAACACCCTGTATAAATTCAACAATAAAAATATCCTTTTAGTGCCCGGGCTTAAACAAACTTTTGTTAGCTAAATCTTTAATTTCCGTTGTATGTACGAATTGACAACGTTTCAAAATTTTCAATGTCCCTAAATCAAAAACCATTTCGAGATATACGCATGTAGACCACAAAAATATATTTTTTAATTTTGTTTCGCATTTTTTAGTTAAAACATCTTGAAAATAGTTTAAAGGGGAAGTGACGTCACATAGCTGATTCAGATCTGCCACTATAATCAAAGAATCTTGTGGTTGAATGTCACTTGATGGTCACTTGTGTGAGGCAGTGACATTTGACACTTGTCTCCGTTTTTCATCGTTTTCTTATGTGTATGAAACATCATCTGTGACGTCATTTAGCTGATTTTTGACGTTTGTAACTTACGCTCTTTCCGCTCGAAGTAGTAATAAAAAGGGCTTTCGCACTAAAATTGCAATTTTTATGTAAAATAAAAAAATACGCGTATCTTTTAATATTGATTTCTTTCATAACATAACAGACAATAAAAAGTAGCACTAAAAATATGAAATGTTGTCAATTATGTAAGTACCTACGTAATGCATGAATGAACGAAATGCTTTCTTCGCACCCCTTTTTTGCCATCATCCTTGTGCGAGTTTCTCTTAATAATAAATCTCATGATTATCATACATGAATGTCTGAATGTGTGTCGTATAACGGTAAAACCGGAGTCTGTTTCGTCCCGGATCGTCATGTTACTTCGACGCTTTTTAACTAAAAAAAATGTACTGGTGTTAGCGACAGCTGCCTGTTCAAAATTAAATATAAAACAATTGTAGAAAACATATTGTATCTGAAAAAAATAATTAATTATTATATTTCTAATAAAACCACAAAAATCAATTAATCGAGGGTTTATTAAAAAGAGATACATGCTTATTTTCTTAGTATAGTTTTTGATCTGTCAAAACAAATGACAATCGGCCTCGGCCGCATTTCCGGAGAACGTTCCATTCCTCACAGTAATAATAATTGAACATAGGTACATATATCTAGAAAGGTCCATCTAAACTCAGGTAATCGTTTTTTTTGCATTGTGGTGTTGCAATATATGAGTTAATTCTAATGATTGAACAAAAATAAGATACCTACTAGCTATTCACAAAATAAAAAAATCGCGTTATCAAAATTCCGACCACCCGCGAGGGTGTCTAGACATCGGGATTGGATTAAAAACTTTTTTTACCTTATCTTTTATTATCTGCGAATCTGTTTAGGGTAATGAGGGTCTTCTAAGTTCGTTAGCTGATTGGTAATACCTACACCACAGAGGAAGAAGTTTCTAGTTGACTTACCATTTCAATGTTTAACCTGGATGAGAGCCCAAAATCTTGCAATAAAAATAATTGTATTTGTATAATATTATACTCTGGCCGACCAGCTTATTAAAAAAGGCGCTAATTTAGTTATATTTCAATGTGTAGACAAGACTGTGCGTGTACATTTTTTGAATTTACCTCCTTTTTAGGGTTCCGTTGCCAAAATGGCAATAAAATAATTAATCTAATGATAGTTAGGTAGCTTTGTATCGAAATGAAACTAATAATAAAAACTGGCCAAGAGTCGAGAAGTCGGCGTGATTAATATGTACAGTCAGTGGCATGAATATATATACGATTTTAAACCTTATGCTCCAGACATAAGTAAAAAAGTGTACAGATAGTTTTGCCCTTGACTGTACGTACACCTGTATCAAATTGCAATTTTCTAGTACTAACGGCCACTGAGCTATGCTGCGGACAGACAGATGGACAAGACAAAACTAAAATTATTTGTATCAGTTATAATTATTTATCACAAGTTTGTTCCTTGGTCGTGGCTGTCTATGTATTTAAGTATCTATATGTATCTATCTATTATATATTATATCGTCGCCTGGTACCCACATCACAAGCCTTAATTGAGCTTACCGTGGGACTAGGTCGATTTGTGTAAGATGTCCCAAGATATTTATTTATTTTATTTATTTATACGACCAGCATTCAATAAAATGCAGTCGTATGTTCCAAAAACTCTTGTTTACCACGCGCAATGCATGAACAGACAGGCCGTTTGCCGATGCCACTAAGTACAGAGATGCATCTCAATGCAGTTGCATAGGCATCTCGTTTCTCAGTTCCCTACCGGCACAACGCCACCTGTTGGAAAATTGGGCAGTTGCAAGTGCATTCTGAATGCATTTTTTCTAGGAATCCGGGTTTATACGGGAGTTAGTACGGTATTTGCAAGTAAGATTAGTTAGTATTTGAAAGAAATTTTGAATCGAGATTTGTTGTAGAAAGTATCTGGAAAAAACACATCAACGCAATTTTATTGTTATCTCAAAAACTCATATTAACGAGTATCATACGTTTGATTATTGTTATGTTTTAAATATTAGATATCATATACCAAAGAAAAAATACACAGTTTACCAACGTCTGAGATAGGGATCGAAAGTGCTCAGCTTTCGCGGCTGATAGCTAAACGAATCGGCCACTAACAACGACAAATAAATAATAGTAATTACATATTGTTAATTAGGTATTTTAATTTACATAACGGATCGGAGTTTACTTGTAATAAAACACTTTAAAGTACTTACCTACATTAAATAAATACTAATACGTAAAAGTACTCCGAAGAGTATATTATTATCGAAAACCCGATAAACTATTTCACAAGAAAAAAAATGAAAAACTTTATTTCGCTTAACAATTACTTAAATTAAAGAAAGGTAGGGATTTCCTAGTAAATATAGGAATGCCTGTGATAGGAATGCCTGTGGTAGTAAATATAGGAATGCCTCCTCCCAGACATTAAATGTCTATTACAGTAAACAAAAATTAAAAAACGAATAAAAAGATCACGGTTAATTAAATTATATCGACCGATCTCGCCCTATTTAGAGATTTTCTTGACATTGCAATGTTGACATGAAAAGGTTAGTTAAGTTTTATACATAAAATGTGAAAAGGTCGGTAATTAAACGTGCTTTAGATTCAGAACTAGGGGAAACCTAAACTTAGGTCTTTCCGGACCTAGGTATTCTGCGTTAAGCACTGGGGTTGCCTACGGCATCTGTTAACGACTCGACGAACTAAACTTTCTCCTTTCATTGGCTGGCTATCGTTGTGAAATTATGGCGCAACATAATAGTACATAAAGTGATGTAAGTATTCATAAAAAACGTGCAAATGAATTAAGTGCAATGTATGGTTATTATGTTGTTATTTGGCAAATTACAGTGGGCGCCTTGAATCTTGACCAACTGACTTTTTTTAAAGACTGTATTTAAAGTAGTATTCTGGGTATTTTTGGGATTGTGATCAAATTGGCGACTATCAAAAGTGGCAAACCCACTGAGGCTATGATTGCCATGAGACCAACATAGAGATGAGATAAATATCTCTTGGCCTCCTATTTGGCTCCCAAGTTTTTCTTTGAAAATGCCGATCTTATTTTCGCGATTTAGTGGTTGATTCCATGGGATAAGTTTTTAAGTAATTCGACAGAAATAAGGGATAGTCGTGTGTTTAAGCCTCTTTGGCACTAAATAAATAGCCTTAACCATTTTTGTTCGAAAAAATAAAACGAATTTAGTAAAGAAAGTTTGCCTAGGTCGGACGACCTGCTCAATAGACAAATTAAACCGGCCAAGTGCGAGTCGGACTCGCGCGCGAAGGGTTCCGTACCATTATCAATTTATTATTTAAAAATACAGTTAAATCAACCTACCTCAAAAACTATAGGAGATAATTTAATCAAACCAAAAATCGTTGATAGAGTTTATTAATGCGCATAACATATATTTTTTTTTGAATTTTATATCACATAGTTTAAAAAATAGAGGGGGGGGACACATTTTTCAGACTTTGAGAGCTGATATCTCGAAAACGATTTACTTAAATAAAAATGAGATGTATAAACCTTCATATCATTTTCAAATACCTTTCTATTAATTCCCCACACGCTTATATACAACTAAAAAAAATTTTCTATACCTCAGTTACATGTATGGAGGGCCCCACCCCAATGGTTTTTTTTACAATTTAGTATCATAATCCTGTAGCGGTTTATACAACGCATATCCTTGCCAAATTTCGTTACTGTAGCATTTATAGTTTCCGAGTAAATCGGCTGTGACAGACGGACAGACGGACAGACGGACATGACGAATCTATAAGGGTTCCGTTTTTCCATTTTGGCTGCGGAACCCTAAAAAAGACCTTTAAATGGATCACATCAATTTGAGTTACATCTTGTAGAGTCAGTGTATTAGTAGGCATTAGGCATCTATTAAACTTGCCGCCATAGCATATAAAATTAAAAGAGTCTTCAGAAATTAAAATATAGCTCAGATTAAAACACCCACACCAGAAATGAAAAGGAAAGAGAACGTGAGCCTATTTTTAAATCATTCTAAGATTATATCATATAAAGGTGACGAGGATAGCATAAAGATGACTGCTTAAAAACATACTGAAGTTATATGGGCCAATCAACTTTTCGATCCACACTATTTTGTCCCGTAACGCAGGTGACAATTTCATCAAGTTTGCTGGAAAAAAATGCTTATAAATTAATTGGCCTTACATGCGTTAGGCCCCACACAAGTTTACATCGATACATTTAGGTTCTGTTTTTCATTGTAAATATGTGTATAGTATTAATTGACGTTAATTTGTAAGTTCATGAAAAATAACGCAGCAGATAGAAAATATGTCGATCAAAAAGTTGATTGGCCCATAATTATATGTATGTATTAACCATTTTCCCCTATAAACCAAAACGAAATAAAATAACAATATTAAGATATATTATATTTTACGACTGGAATATAAGTCTCGAATTCTGCATTTTTTTTTTCATCGGGGAATAGTACGAAGTTTTTTTTGTTGTCATTTTAGGTGATATTTAGAGGTCTTGGATGTACATGAATGATTTTCTTTATTAAAACGGATATGTCCGACACATGTATGACAATGATTGTATAAATCAATATTGAGAAACATAGTTCGGCTTCTAAAAGCATGGAAATAAATAGTAGAGCGTTTATATAAAAAAAATTGTTCTGTTGCTTCTCTAGTTCGCGTTTGATAGGTGCCAATTCTATCAAGTAACTACAAATCCCGAGATATCGTATTTAATAGACAACAATAAGAACCTAACTTCGACCAGCAGTAATGTACACCGGCAAGCAAAATAAGTATAAACTTGCTCATGTAATTTAATACTTTTAATAGGATGCTATCAGGTACAGGATAAACAGTGCAATTTTTAATTAAGTCCCCGGATAAGCTAAGAAACTAAAGAACTTTCAAACAAAGACTAAGTCCCAGGTCCAAGAATGTGGAAATGTGTGTTCCTACTGCAGATATTATTTAATCATTGATAAACATGGACACCTGACGGGAGTTCAAAAAAACAAATTGCCCTTAAAAACAAATGTGAAAATGAGTCTCGATGGGTAGGACATTTGAGATGGGTAGCGCTTTTCTTAACACCGCGCATATTGCCGGCGCATCATCTTCGACAAATGCAATATATCCAATCAAAACTTTGATGGATCAATCACAAGAGTTTAAAAACGGCAACAGTATTAAAAAAATTTGGTCCAAAGAGTTGGCTGCCCATAGAAAATTAGATTTTCCTACAGATAAGATGGTTGGTCAGAGACCAGGGTATAGTTATAATATAACGTTTATTACCAACAAAAATGGAGCTAGATTTAAGTTTTGATATTAAAACAATTTTATTATTTTAACATATTTGAACAACTAAATACTTGTTTCAAATCAATTGAAATTAATCTATTTATACTTAAATAAAATCGCTTTAGCTTGTAATTTGAACGGCTAGAAAATAACACTAAGCTAGATTTGAAAAGCACAATTAGTAGCGGCAGCAACCAAGGCGGGTCGTAAAAGTAGTTCTCTTTAATGCAACTTCGCACCGTCAGCATAAATTATATTAACTTTGCTAATATATGTCTGGTTCGTTATAGTTTAAATATTAACTTTACTTACTTCAGGGATTCTGAAGAATTAAAAGGTTATAGTAGTGTTACATTTTATTAAACTTTAACTTGAAATTTTTCATTATGGCAATGAAATTTTTCAGTATGATATCGTAATAATTACATATATTGTTTTTGATGATCTGTGGTGTAAACCTATTGAGCAAAATTAAACGACATATTATTATTAAATTGTAATATGCACTAGCAAATAACTAGTTTTCCTTAACAGTCATGGTGCAAATATTGGCCACCAAATTAAATCGATTAACTAAGAATAAGGAGCAAAACAGTAAGAATACATTTGTCACCACCCCAATTCCTCCTGCGGGTGTCGTAAGAGTCGACTAAGGGATTGAAGTGTCACTGACCATTCTCCAAGATTGATGATGGGCAGCAGCGTCATCATAATGGACACATTACTGCGATCGCCAATCCGCTTGCCCAGCGTGGAGATTATGGGCATTTACCTTCTAATGCATCTATACGCATAGTTAATAGGAGAGGCCTACGTCCAGCAGTGGACTAACATAGGCTGATGATGATGATGAAGAAATAAAAACCTGATTTATCTGCACACTATTGTTTTTCGTCAGTTACAAGGAGAATTTTCCTTAATATAATATTTGTAGAAGAAGGTACTTGACATAATGTGGTTTTAAATGCCCCTACCTTATTAAGGGTTAACTTATTTGACACTTTATATCCCTTTTTTAATTGCCTGATAATGTAACCTCATCTATAATTTCCTTTAAGGATAAATTTAAATGATCAACCTTTTTGTATTAATTAATGCTGGTGTTTTGTAAAACGATACGGGCCACAAAGAGCTTAGTCTTAAATGACAAAGTTGCGGTAATTTGAATAAAGTTCGAAGGTAATTATCTAATATAGATTTTGGTAATTCTGGGAAGCCCGGAGCCCTTTCCCAGAATTACCAAACGTTCCTTTCTGCTACCGACCGATACCAACCATTACGATGAATTTTCATTATGGGACCATGGGATCAACATCGATAGCGTACATGGATAAAATTTACTTTTCTTTATTATCACTTTGTATGAGGGGTTAACTTTTTTAAAGATATTTCTGTTGGTGCCTACTATACTGAAAGTTCATAGTGATGGTTGGTAGACTCGGTCGGTAGCGGGAAGGAACGTCGTCCCTTTCCACCCTGTACATCATATAACGTTGATTTCTGCAAATATCAGCTATGTGCGACTCGTATTATGTTATTCGATAGGTAATGAAAGTAATGATACGATAATTCAATTGATTCTGCCTTTCTGCCAATACGTGATTTGTGCAGATAGCTGGTTTTTGCAGTAATATATAGGATGATAAATAAATACACTATCAGCTTGCTAAATTAGAAGACGGTTATGCGGTTTATAAGTGAGTTAGATATAATATTTTTGCAAAATTGCCTACTTATTTAAAGGTATAGGCTGAATCGCCAATCGCTAACGCTTAGTAGAGTATCGTAGTTTTCCCTCTCTGTCACTCTTTTAGTCTTTCATATTAGTGCGACAAAGACAGCTGCCTTTCGTTTACGATTGGCGATTAAGCTTGGTAACTTGTTTGTGAAAACCGGTAGCGATCATCGAATCGTCAGGGGCTCACTGAATATCAATGTTAAACTTGAAAGGTCCAGCCTGATGGACCTACACTCCGTCCCACTCGAGTCCATATCCAAAACCCCGAAGGCTTTCAACTCGAGCTCTCTAACCGCTTTGCTTGCCTTGAGAACTTGGCATCAGTGGACGAGATCAACAACGGGCTAGTACAAACTGTCCACATGGTAGGGTCTACATTTTTTAGACCCCGCCGTAAAGATAGACCTCAAAAACTGACCGTTCAAACTTTAAACCTCATGGCTGAACGACGCTCGCTACAGCTGCAATCTTCGGATGACGAGGAGTCATATAGGCAGCTCAATAGACGTATATCCAAGTCCTTGCGACATGACGTGCGTCTCTTTAATACTAACCGTGTAAAAGAGATAATAGAGCGAAACCAAGGCTCCAAAGTGTTCGCAAAGGACAAGTCTATTGGGCAAAGCCAGCTGACAAAGCTGAAACGGGGAGATGGCAGCATAGCGTCAACAAAAGCAGAGGTTTTAGCTGAGATCGAGAGGTTCTATGGACAGTTATATACTTCGGTCGCAGAGCGCGTTGACAGTTTGGTAGGAGATCCAAGAGCCAAGTTGTCCCGACACTACACCGAGGATATCCCGGACATCAGTCTATACGAGATTAGGATGGCCCTGAAACAGCTTAAAAACAACAAGGCGCCGGGCGATGACGGAATCACTTCAGAGCTTCTGAGAGTGGGTGGAACACCGGTTCTTAAAGTCCTCCAGAAGCTCTTTAATTCCGTCTTGTCCGAGGGCAAAACGCCTGAAGCATGGAACCGAGGCGAGGTGGTGCTGTTCTTCAAAAAAGGTGATAACAGCCTTTTGAAGAACTATAGACCCATCACGCTTCTGAGTCATGTTTATAAACTGTTTTCAAGGGTCATCACGAAACGTCTCGAATACAGACTTGATGACTTCCAGCCTCCCGAACAAGCTGGATTCCGAAAAGGCTATAGTACCATAGACCACATACATACGCTGCGACAAATAATACAGAAGACCGAGGAGTATAACTTGCCATTGTGCTTAGCGTTTGTGGACTATGAAAAAGCCTTCGATTCGGTAGAAATATGGGCAGTGCTTGAGTCTCTTCAGCGATGCCACATTGACTATCGGTACATCGAAGTGTTGAAGTGTTTGTATAGCAACGCCACAACGTCGGTCCGAGTACAGGAGCAGACAACGAAGGCTATTCCGTTGCGAAGAGGCATAAGGCAGGGAGATGTTATATCTCCGAAACTGTTTACTGCCGCAATGGAAGATGCCTTTAAACTCCGGAATGGCAAGGACTTGGCATCAATGTGAACGGCGAAAACATCACTCACCTTCGGTTTGCCGACGATATCGTAGTCATGGCAGAGTCGATGGAGGAACTCAGCAAAATGCTCGATGACTTTAACCGAGTTTCTCAACGGGTGGGCTTGAAAATGAACATGGATAAGACGAAAGTTATGTCAAATGCCAATGTTGTGCCCACCCCGGTTTCTGTTGAAAACTCGGTACTCGAAGTTGTTGACTCGTACATCTACCTAGGACAAGTAGTCCAATTAGGTAGGTCCAACTTCGAGAAAGAAGTCAACCGCCGAATCCAACTCGGTTGGGCAGCGTTCGGGAAACTACGCGATGTCTTTTCGTCCGACATACCTCAGTGCCTTAAGACGAAAGTCTACAATCAATGTGTGTTACCAGTGATGACTTACGGCGCCGAAACGTGGTCCTTCACCATCGGCCTCATCTCTAAACTCAGAGTCGCTCAAAGAGCTATGGAGAGGGTTATGCTCGGAGTTTCTCTGCGTGATCGAATCAGAAATTAGGAGATTCGTAGGCGAACTAAAGTTACTGACATAGCCCTCCGGATTAGTAAGCTGAAGTGGCAATGGGCAGGCCACATTGCACGCAGAGCAGATGGTCGATGGGGTCGAAAAGTGCTCGAGTGGAGACCACGGCTAGGCAAACGCAGCGTAGGACGTCCACCCACAAGATGGACAGACGACCTTGTGAAGGTCGCCGGGACACGCTGGATGCAGGTCGCATCTAACCGGTACATGTGAAGGTCCAGAGGGGAGGCCTATGTTCAGCAGTGGACGTCTTATGGCTGAGATGATGATGAACTTGTTTAAGCACCCTGGGCTTAAATTTATTTTTAAATTTATATAATAAATACAGTATCGTTCTAATAAAATATCTTAGAGCTTACGGCTTGTTGATATTTGGAAAACATTCATAGCTCAGAACAAAATATTGTGCCAAACTAAATGTAAAGACCGATATATTTTTTCATTGTCGTTTGCCATGGTTACTGGCGAATGGGTCACTTTCGGAGTTATTATGCATTTTTTTACATTTACAAGAAACGTCCATAATTATTTAAAAAAAAAATTGTATGTAATAATTATTTTAGCCTTTTCCGACTTGGCTTTATATTATAACCAGATTATGATAGGTTTCTTTCTTGACAAACGGTTCCCGTAAATATAATTCTGTTTCTCACGATTCGACACCAAAGTCTAGCACTTTTCCTCCCTTTGAGCTTCCAGTACTGTTATTTGTTTTGTCCATGTGTATTCACTCCGTGTACATATGACCGATACATTATATATAGGGTTTGCAATATTCGCCCAATTTTAGTATTCGAATAATACGAATACTTCGATTTCCAGTATTCGAATATTCGAATTTTTCGAATAAAACGAATATTATTAAAAAAATAACTAATTAATGTTACCATGGCGTCTAATTGCAAAATATATGACGTAAAATGAAAGTGCAATATCCAAAAACAGACTTTTATGGTACCTAAGAGCTAGGTACGGTCCGTGGCATTCTAGCTAGTCTGGAACTCTAGATTCTGTATAAGGAGTTAAAAATTGTTTTTCATATGGATTCAAATATGAGATACTTGATATCTTTAATCATATTATCCATATCCATTTTTTGATCTGACATGTATGTATAAAATTGTAAATTGAAGTAGAATAATTCGTTATGAAAAAATATTCTAATACGTTGCATGAGAAGATAACCATTAACAACCGAGCAAGAAGGGTTTCAGTCTAAAAAAACCGGCCAATATAATATATAGTCAATAATTAATACATGTAGCGTAATAGTAAAAAATATTGGTCATAAATAACTTAATTTATCAAACATTTTATTAATAAAAAAGCTGCTTAATTGACCCGAGCAGTAAGTCATACTGTATTCAAGGGATCACGGAACAAAACTGTCCCGTTTTATAATGAGTCGATTTGGTTTTACTTGAATACTGATATTTTAACATTAGGGTATTACAGTTCATACTAATTACGAAACCAGTGATCGGGGTCGCTATAATTATTAATACTAATTTATAATATCTGTGGTATAGATTTAGTTTTGAAAATATTAACTTTGGCAAAGTATACGATACATCAAATAATATACTATAATTTTAAAATCGCCAATTACTCCCACTTATTACATTCGGTAGATATTATGGCTTCATATTGATATTTATAACATTATTATGGTCTTTACTTATCCGAAACTACCTGTACCTGGTGTTTATTTGTTAACTTCTTAGGAATCTGTCTGAACTTTGCTTGCAGAAAATCCATTTGAACATTTTTGGAAAACAATTGAAGCTATCACCTTTTGAATAAATCCACTAAATAACGAATATTTCAATTGATTTCATTGAATTTAACTTTGTTTAATAATTGAAATCAATTTTTACATAGGTGTTATTGTTAATATTGGGATTTTATTGTAATTCTTCGCAAAATTTAATTATTTTCAATTACTTTTTCATTATTCGAAATATTCGTTTTATTCGAATAATGACTGTTGTCAAATTCGAATAGTATTTAAGGCTAATAATTCGAATATTCGAATACTCGAATATTCGAATTGCAAACCCTAATTATATATATTTTTGCTATTTGTAGAAATATTGTGTGCATTTTCTTTTTTTTTCACTTTTTACATTTTTTTGTTTTGATTGTTTATATTGCACTCCATTTACCACCCGAAATGTTTCTAAAGCTTTAAGATATCTTAAAATAATAATGCACTTTCCTATTTCAGCGTCATAATTAGAATTTGTTATTTTTTATAATATTTGTCAGCCTCTGTAGCCTAGTTGGTAGTGACCCTGACTACGAAGCTGGAGGTTCCGGGTTCGAATCCCGGCGAGGGCATTCTTTGTGTATTTATTTATCACAAATGTTTGTTCCTTGGTCATGGCTGTGTATGTATCTAAGTATCTATAGGTACGTATCTATCTATTATACAGTATGTATCACCTCGTAGAGCAAAGAAAGAAACCCATTAATTTTTAGATCATACTAAACAACTTTTACTATGGGGCCAAACCCGAATTCACGAAAAAAATTTGGACATTTTCATACATTTTGATTGCGTGATCATGAACACGTTGTATGGGAGAGTAATTTTTTTTTTCGCGAATTCGAGTTTGGCCCCATAGTAAAAGTTGTTTAGTATGATCTAAATATTAATGGGTTTCTTTCTTTGCTCTACGCGGTGATACATACTGTATATATCGTCGCCTGGTACCCACAACACAATCCTTAATTGAGCTTACCGTGGGACTAGGTTGATTTGTGTAAGATGTCCCAAGATATTTATTTATTTATTTATAATAGTACTGGTAATTAAATAAACCAATTTTCAATATTAGAAGTCATAATATACCAACGGCTGGAGTGGCCGAGTGGTTTAACCTCCAGCCGCGAAAGCTGAGAACGTGGGTTCGAATCCTACCTCCGGCGTTGCAAAACTTCGGTATTTTTTCTTTGGTACAGTCAACAGTTCTTTGCGCGTAGAACCGATGGCCGATGGGGCGGGAAGGTTCTTGAGTGGCGGCCACGTACCGGAAGGCGTAGCGTGGGTAGGCCCCCCACAAGGTGGACCGATTACCTGGTGAAGGTCGCAGGAGTCCGCTGGATGCGGGTGGCGCAGGACCGGTCATTGTGGCAATCTTTGGGGGAGGCCTATGTTCAGCAGTGGACGTCTTTCGGCTGATATGATGATGATGATGATGACAGTCAAGGGCAAAAATATGTATACAATTTTGCTCCTTATTTCAACGGCTTAAGATAAAAAAAGTGTATACATATTTATGCCCTTGACTGCACGAGTATATGACATCTAATATTTAAATTTATATACACAGCAGTGTTATTGCTTTTTTTTTTTTTAATAAATACATTATGATTTTAAATATAGATCAAACGGGTTACTCATGAGCAATTATCGACTTAAATTACGTGAGTAACCCGTTTGATTAATATTTAAATATGTTTGAGTCTCACGTTAGTTATAATTCTAAAACATTATGAGTTGTTCCACCAAAATAAACCTATTTTATTGAAAGATACCTTCAGTAGATTTTGTATTTATTTTGAAGGATATAAGAAAACTGACTATCCAAATAATACGAAGATTCTCAAGCTACATATATACGAAAACACAGGCACTGTAAGTGTATTATTATTCACATCATCATCAGCCTATGATAGTCCACTGCTGGACGCAGACCTCTCCTATTAACTATGCGTATAAACGCATCAGGAGGTAACTGCCCATAATAATCACCACGCTGAGCAAGCGGATTGGGGATCGCAGTAGTGTGTCGACTATGATGACGCTGCTGCCCATCATCAGTCATTTATCAAACAATGGTCAGTGGCACTTCAATCCGTTAGTCGACTCTTACGACACCCGCAGGAGAAGTTGGGGTGGTGACAAATGTATTCTTACTGCCGTCACCACACGGCAGATTATTATTATTCACATACCTATGTTTTACTTTTCAGGGCGGTCATTTCAAAAAAGGCAAGCTCCACAACGATCACCATGAAAACAAGAAGGGAGAATCTGGACACTTCCACAAGGGCGGCCACCATGATGTGCACAAGGTATGTTTCTTCTGCCTATTATAGTAGGTACCTCTATGTACATTTTTCCGAGCGTTTCAACCGCCGTGACTTCGGTAACATTATTACCAAGGATCGGATCAACGCCCGTCATTATGAAAACATAACCCTATTCCGTACAGTAGAGACTTGCATATCTCATGATGACATATTTTATATTCTATTAATGAGAATTAATCTATTTAGGAGAACCCAACTCCCACATACTTGTATACACTATGATTGTGACCAATAAACCATTTAGAATTTTTAACATTGAATATTGATTTGTTGAGTGTATTTATATCTTCAATATAAAAACATTCTGAATTGAAAAATAATCAAGAAGGTGTTGGGATCTCCTAAATAGATCTTTGTGTTAAGTAGTGTTATTAAAAATATCTTATAACATAAAATATTTTAACATCATAAGATAAGGAAGTCTCTACTATACGGAACAGGGTTATGTTTTCAAAATGACGGACGTTTGTCCGATCCTTGATCATTACCAGATTTCCATGGGTATCTAATATTTTTTTTAGATATATTCGTAGTTTTCAACTCTCTCTTCTCTTCTTTGTCGATATGCTCTTGGCAGAGCAGTCGTGGTCACGTCATGTCGAACGTTTTATTATTCTGCGCCAATTATCCCTGGCCGACGCTTCAACTACAGAGAGAGTTTTCAACTACGTTTACCAATATGTCCAAAAGTCCTTGCATCTCTCACGGGATACGTGTGATAAGACTACCGCCGAAGTCACAGCGGTTGAAACGCTCGGAGAAATACCCCTATCTTGTCGTATTATTATAATTAATGCATGAAAAGAAAATATTAAAAAGGTATCTGTATAAATATGCCTTATGAACTCCATTTTATGCTCCTTAATTCTCACTTACTTGGTTTCCAAACAAGATATAGAAAATATACACTCGGTCAATGAACACGTGTCAAGTGGATTTTTCATAGAACATACTGGAAACATGCTAAATACAAATATTTATAATACAAGTGGAACCGTTTTTAACATCAGATTGTATTGGAATTTCCCTGAAGTTTTCACTCCCTAAAAATACGGAACTTTATCGTCAGATGACTCCGTAGATATAAAAATAGCAACTCATGATTAAGAAACTCGTAATACATTAAAGGTGGTTTTCTTAAACGGTCTACATTTTTGTCTATAGGTACAAACCGATCTAAAAACATTTTTAAGTTTTTGATGGATTTATTCATACATTTAGGGAAATTCCAATACAACCTGATTTAAAAATAGATTTTACCTCCCAACCACCTAAAATGTATGGTAAATCGAGTTTTTAAATCATGAGTTGCTATTTTTATATCTACGGAGTCATCTGACCATAAAGTTCCGTGTATTTCGGATCGGGTGAAACCTTCAGGGAAATTCCAATACAATCTGATGTTTAAAACGGTTCCACTTATAATTATAAATATTTATTTTAAATATTTGTAATCAGTATGTTTTCAGTATTTTTTATGAAATAATCTACCTGACCCGTATTATTATTAAAGCCTATATAGTGTCCCACTACTGACTGGGCAAAGGCCTCCTCCCTAAGTCTCCAATCTTCCCGGTTTTGAGCGATCTGTGGCCAGCCGTTGAGATACGCGTCAAGGTCGTCCCTCCACCTCCTGGGTCTGCCAGCTGCTCGCCTGTCTTGTGGCACCCATTCCGTGGCTATTTTAGCCCACTTACCTGGGTGCATGCGGCAGACATGGCCGGCCCAGTCCCATTTAAGCTTGGCGGTCTTGACTCCAACATCAGCGATACGGGTTTGGGAGCGCAGCGTGGTGTGGTTTTGGTTAACATAAAAGGTTAAAAATTTCCGCCATTTTTAGGAATAAGTTTGAAACAAAAGATTGATATTATGCTACAGAGTTCTTAAGTCTGGTACTATTAAACCTCAAATTACAACCAAATCCCTTGCGAGGGTCTCTCTTGTTAGCTTAGCCTGCTAAAATCTTACAAAATTGTCAACGTTATTATAATGAACAGGAATCTATGGAAAAAAACCGTCGACGTACATTTTCTTTTTTAACGTTTCTGTATAAAGAAACCTCACGAAAATGACGTAGATTAATAGTAAGACATTGTATCGTAGTACCGCGAATTTGTACGTAATGTATCTTTAAGTGCATAATAAATAATAGAAATATGTTACATAAATAAATAAAATGGTTGCATTGCTAGGTGGGATTATAAGAATTACAAATTGTTTTGGAAATATTAGGCTCCAATAAATTTCAAATTATTGCCTTTTCTAGTAAACTGAAAAAAATGGCTTGGTCGAGGATTAAATTTGTTAGAAATACTTGTTCAATATCCTACACATACTCGTGCTTTTACCTGATTATTTCAAATATTTCGCCTCTCAACATTCATCTAGATTTATTGAAATTGTTGAAAGGAGGTTTTTTGTATGTATATTTCTCGATATCTCCGAGAATCGTAAAACAATTTTCATTTTTTTTAATGGCATTGACACCATGTCAGGTGATGAGGGATCTTGGAGAAATCGGTTGAACTCTCCTTGAATTTTTATTTGATGATTAATGTTTAACTATACGCTAGGTGGCGTGAAATTGGGGAGGCCTATGTCCAGCAGTGGACTGCGATAAACTGATGATGATGATGATGATAATACGCTAGGTATGACACCAAATGCTGGTCCCAGTCCTGGGCAATGGTCTCCAAAATGTGTCTGTGTTGTTTGTGTAATAAAATGGAATGTCTCCAGGGTCACAAAGCCTCCGGAGGTCACGACGGTCACGGCAAGCATCACGTCGCCCACCACGACGGCGGGGGTCACCACAGCGGCAAGAAGTGGGTCTACCACCATGGACACCCACCCAAGAACGCCAACCTTGTGGTCATTGACCGACGGGCTGACCGGTACACGCATGGTCCTTCGTACTACGGCTAGAAAATGTAGATTGGGCATTTTTTCATAGCACTGCAAGATGGTAATCTATATTCAATAAAAATCAACGACGTAACTAAACAAAAAACGTTTCATTCTAAGGCGCTTATTCAAGGTACCCCTAGGACATGTAAGATTCGACAGAATCCACTCCAAACAGTTTACCAGCCTGACTCGTCTCTGCGTAATTAATTAGGTATACAGTTGCAAATAGTGAAAGGGCTGATTGCAAAATAAAATACATATTTAGTTGAAGGCTTAGTCAAAACAAAAATCATGATCATTTCCATTGCGTACCTAAAATATTTATACAATATAATATATGGTTGTTTCGTAACACGAAAAGTTCAATTTTGTTTTCATTAAGAGTGGATTACTTGCCAAGGCCGTTTAAGTGGGAAATGGCTCGGATGATGTGTAATGTAGGCCGAGGTGAAGCCGAGGCCGACAAACATGTGATCCGAGGCATTCCTATTTAACGGCCGAGGTGTGTATACTATTTTTCTGCTCAACGGAGCCGGCAGGCGGCAACTTAGTTTAGCGCAGCGGCCGACAATGTGCTGTTTGCCGGTCGGAGGGCAGAAAAGCATTTAACTATGTAGGATTTTGTTGCAATCGACTCGCAATCAAATCTAGGTATATCACGCGTAGCCATCCTCACGTATACATAGATCCTCGGGTCCTTACCAATACGACAAACGTAGGGAAATCGAAATATCAAATAAATTTAAATGTAATTAATAACAACGACCGATAGATACAAATCATTATTTTACGGTACTTAAGAGACGTATCTCGAGATAACCAAATGCCCATGTTTTTAAGTAATAAATGACACGATTTTTTTATTTAGGTACGTCGTTGATTTTTATTGAATTATAGATTGTGTTGCAGTGCTATGAAAAAATCGACCTCCGTAGAGAATATGTTGTACGTTCGGTCTCTGTCTACGATGCCAAAAATGAGTACTCGATCTTAAATTATGCGGTTGCATTTATTTTAAAACATCATGATACTAAAATTATACAACTTCTTAATCCAAGTCTCAATTTTTTTATACGTGGTAATATTGCAATGTTATATTGTCGCTACTGTTCTACTGATTATGTTACTTATACCCCAAAAATATCCCAAAGACATTGATGATTCATTTGATGTAAAATTATGTTTGTATGTCCCTTTATTCCGATAAAAATATGTATAATATGCTTGACAAAGACGAATTTATTTCAACGATACTTTAGATTTTCGGAGATATTTATGATTGTCGTTAATCGAAATTAATCGTTAGCAATTTGAAATTATTTAATTCCATGTTTTTGTATTGTAAATCTCTTAGTTATCCAATTCTCGTTAAATGATAATTATATCGTTATCTTTAGCATCATTACATATCATTGAGAATCATTACATTATCTTGGAAAAAACATTATTATATTTTGTCCGTCAGCGTCTGACGGACTAGAAATGATATTTTTTGGAAATACACTTACTGCATTTCTAATATTCTATTGCTATTACTATTCAGCTTTGTCATTCTTAGCTTACGATAATTATTGTGCTTTGTATACATGGTATTTCCTGAATAAGTAATAATAACAACACCGCACTGATTGTACCTATATACACGGTGCTCGTGAACATTCCGAAAGATTTTAATGCTGAATTCCTGAGCATATTCAGAGTATTTAATGTAATATAAAATTTCCTGGATTCGTTTTGGTACCAGAGATAATTAACCTTTTTTCCAAATAAGTTTTTCGACGGAACTCGTCATAAAACTTCTTTTTGATTACAATGCTAACACAATGTGTTCTAATATTACCACATCTTTTCCCTGCCAATCAAAAAATAAGTATAAACTTGACGAAAAAACCTGTCCCTAATAAAAACATTTAAAAGACTAATTTTAACAAATTGTTGTTATGATAAAAAGTATTGGAAATGTTAAAAAGTATTCAAAAAGTCTGAAAACAAGAATATTTTTTTGTGGAATTTGACATTAGGTCTCATAATATTTTTTTTTGTTGCATAGTTAAAATCTTTCGCAATGCTCGCGAGCACCGTGTATATACATATAAGTCATACTGAACAACTTTTAGTATGGGACCAACCTTGAAAGTGGAAATCACAAAAAACAAATAGCTTATCAAACAATTGTGTTAATTTTTAGTAAAACGTCCCACTTTGTCGCTTACCATAAAGACGAGATTTTCTTGTATCTTCATATAAATAAACCAACAAAGCGGCTTTATGGCAAACGACAAAGTGGGACGTTTCACTAAACTCACTCACAATTGGTCTCGATCTCGACTTTTTATATACGACAGTGATTATTTTCGCGATTTCGGCGTTGGTATACTAAAAGTCGTCCAGTATGACTTATATACCTATACAGTATGTGCGAGATTATTAGTGACTCGGGAAACACCCTGTAGATAATATAATACTATGATTAAGCGCTGGGTTTGCTTGTAGCACTATAAAAGCCATTTTTTGTTTCGTGTGATATTTTAGGTGTAAATACTTGAATGTAAATCATATTGTGTTAAGGTATTGTTATGGTATTGTAAATAGTATTGTTTTTTTTTTACTTTGTAATAAAATTATATCTGAATTCGCTTGTTTATATTCGTACCCTTTGAACACTTCAGATGTGGCAATCTACAGGTAAATTCCTTGGTAATTTCACGAATGGAATGATTGAAATGAATGACATCTATCATTGTGTGTATGCGGTCGTCCTATACCAACCTGTATAATTATACTGTCATTAAGACATCCACACAAAGATATATTCTGTCACTTACTCGATCCATTCGTGCCAGCGTTCGTGAATTTACCTGTACAGTCACCGTCAATAGTATCTTATACCATGAAGGCCGCAAAAATATCTGACACAACCTTAATTAGAACAACATAAGAGTGCGTCACATATTTTTGAAGCCTTCGAGGCGTAAGATGTTATTGACGGTGACTGTACCAGGTACTATAATTACAGGGTGAAAGATGAGTCCTGAATGGTAATACGTTTTTCTAACTCAACAATTGAACGCCCCACAAGCTACTTAACCCTTAAATGCACAGTAATGTATATAAGCATCATTCTTGACTTTATTGACAGCATGTCTGAATTCAGATTTGAATAATTTTTTGTGAAGTTCATACGTTAAAGGGATATAGTATGATCAGCATATCTTTGCACAAGCATTGTTTCAATATTTCTTACATGGCAACAATTTTGCCTAGGTATCAATCAGGGTTTTCGATATTTTTTCTGCCAGCAGGCGGCGCTAGAATAGGCGTCTGGTCCAAACAGCTGTCAGATTCATACTATTCAATAGGTACTGGACATTCAATATCGAAATCCCATTTTATTTGCAAGTTTATTGATTTTGTAATGGATTACGACTAATAAACGGTCGTCGAACTGAAGATTGAGTTCTAAAACAGGCCCGCAAAGTCACTGGTAGAAAAAATAATTACTATAACTTTGTTAAGTTCATGGGAATTGACTTGGGCCTATTTATTTTAGAAAACAATATTCCTAAAGTAATGGTTGTCAGAATAAATAAACCTATAAATTTAATGAAAATTAAATGCGGGTATTTATTTTGACAGTTCGTTAGACATTCAGAATAGTGTTGCCATCTCCCCCCCCCCCCATAGTTGCAGAAAAAGTATCAAAATCCCTCATTAACCTGTCATTGTCAAACCATCATTAAATTTGTTAGAAAATTTGTTGCCAGGTCACGTTTTTTTTTTTAATTAACCGCATTTTTCTTGTGCAAAGTTATGCTTGGTCAGACTAGTCTCCTAACTTAGCGAACCGGTGAGAATTATTTGTCCCTTTCGGTCTTATCAATATGTCTATAAGACGAATAGGGACAACCTATACTTAGCTTTTAAGTTAGGAGACGTTTATGAATAAGGGGGTATGATAACAATAGTACATTGTGTATTAAGGGCGATAAATAAGAAATTGTGAACGAGTGTGAAAGTAAAGCCCAAAACGAAGACGCGGGCTTTACTTCACAAGAGTTCATAATTCTTGTACCGCCCGTGGCACACACAATGTTTTTCATCACACCTGTGAGGCAAGAAAAGTAAATAAAACAATATATTTTCACAAAACTACTCCAAGATGGTCTAAATCATTTCTCAAAATCAGGGATGACTTTTTATCATTTTTATGACAGAATTGACATTGCAATTAATTAAGTAATGTGTAAAACGGAATATCTGAACGACTGTTCCAATAGTTTAAATGTTGATTTGATTTGAGATTCGTCTGCCATGATCTGAAATAGTACATTGTGTATTAAGGGCGGTAAATAAGAAATTGTGAACGAGTGTGAAAGCAAAGCCCAAGCCGAAGGCGCGGGCATTACTTCACACGAGTTCATCATTCTTGTACCGCCCGTGGCACACACAATGTTTTTCATCACACCTGTGAGGCAAAATCAGTAAATAAAACAACATGTTTTCACAAACTACTCTAAAAAGGTCTAAATCATTTCTCAAAAACGGGGATGTCTTTTTTATCATTTTTATAACAGAAGTCCGGCGCAGCGCGCGCCGCGCGCCGCCTCCCGCCGGCGTGGCAGCGGGCGGCGCGTCAGTGTGACGTAATGTTGTATGAAAATTAAAAAAAAAGTCATTACGGCCATGGGCATAATATAGCTCATTACGTTAGTGCATGCCTGCTTGTAAAATCAGCATTTACGAGTAGGTGTGATGAAAAATACTAAATCAAAGATTAGCCAACTTTAAAAAAAGTCTCTACTTGAATAATATGGCTCCGTAGCCTAGTTGGTAGTGAACCTGCTTTCGAAGCTGAAGGTTCCTGGTTCGAATCCCGCCGAGGGCATTATTTGTGTATTTATTTATCACAAATAATTGTTCCTTGTAGTCATAGCTGTCTATGTATTTAAGCATCTATATGTATCTATCTATTATACAGGGTGGAAAGGGACGACGTTCCTTCCCGCTACCGACCGATTCTACCAACCATTATGATGAACTTTCAGTATGGGACCAACATCGAAATATTAAAAAAAAAATAAACCCCTCATACAAAGTGAGTGATTAGTTAGAGTTCAATAGTATGGAAAAGACAATTTTCCATGTGCGCTTTCGATGTTAGTCCCATACTGAAAGTTCATCGTAATGGTTGGTAGCGGGATGGAACGTCGTCCCTTTCCACCCTGTATATATCGTCGCTTGGTACCCATATCACAGGCCTTAATGAGCTTACCGTGGGACCAAGTCAATTTGTGTAAGATGTCCCAAAATATTTATTTATATTTATTTTATATTATGACTAGTGTTAGGCATTTTAAAAGCTCATTAATTTTAATACTGTTGCAAATAAAGTACCTAATATGGTCATATTAGGTTCTTCTGTACGGCCAGAACTTGCTCTTATGCACTGGCCACGACATTGGTCTAATGCCCCGGCCACGACATTGGTCTAAGGCGACCAGCGGCGAGCGAATCCATGAGTTGGAGCGGGATGCCGACATGGGTACGAGAGGGAGCACCATACGTTTCCCGCTAAGCCGGTCGCCTTAGTCAAAGTCAAATAATTCTTTATTCAAATTGGAATAGCAACAAACTCTTTTGAATCGTCTAGGTATTGAAACTACTTCCGGTTCGAACCCTACACCGCTGACCCAAGAAGAACCGGTAAGAAACTTGGCGGGAATTATTTTTTCAAACAATCATGGTACATCTTACAACTAACATGCATTAAAAAAAAACATAAAATTGATTTTAAATAAATTGAAATAGAATAATAATAACAAGAGATGTAAAGTCTCTAAAAAGTCAGAACATTTATAAGTAATCATTTATAGAGAAGTAAAGGTTTCTCTCCGAATAGGTATATAATAATAACATTATATAATGCACGTTTGGAGATGTATAAGGTCTACTAGCGTAAATTATCGTAATTGTATGTCATGACTTTAACAAACTAATAATTAAATCCTAAATTACTCCCACGGTGGCCCACGGCTTAGACCGCGGCGTCCGTTTTCGCCGCCCCGCTCGCCGCGGTCGCGGTCGAGGTGCATTCAGACCAAGCGAACATTCGCTATTCTAACCTCCCACTCTACGAAATTCGATCGTAACACAAAACGTGATTGGTTGATTTCGTAGAGCGGGGGATAGAGCAGCGAATGCTCTTTTGGTCTGAATGCACCAGCTGGTAGGGATACCTGGATGCTTAGCCAAGTTGCCAATCGCTAACGCTTAATCGTCAAACGTAAGCGACAGGCAGCTAGCTGTCTTTGTCGCACTAATATGAAAGAGTGATAGAGAGGGAAAACTACGATACGCTACTAAGCGCTAACGATTGGCAACTTGGCTAAGCATACTTAGTCACACGTCACTCGGTATAAAATTAATTCTGATCATATAGTATTTGTCTGCATTAAAAGTATTATTTTATATCTATGTAATATATATAGCTAAAATTATACTTGTCGGAGATATGAGTTACTAAATCTAGAAAACGATAAGCAATGTTTTGCTTGGAGTGGTCTTTGCTTGGTCCATGCAGGTTTGCAGGTCGATGATACCAACCTATGAACAGGTGGCTGGTGACCTGACAGTATAAAAGGTCACTACTGCAGTGTTCATCAATTCATTCTCGTGTTAGACATTGAACGATTCACTCTTATCTTGTTATGTGAAGGGTTTACATTCTTACGAAGGAAGTTATTTCTATGGGGTATGCATCTATGCATGGACGCAAGCTTAGAACTCTCCATTCGTTTTCTACTAGTGCGTAGATGCGTAGATACAGTATTCTGAGTGCTGTTAGTAACGAGTAGCTGGGAGGCATAACTGAAGTCCTGCCCCTCTTAGCTCGGCTGTCGTTCGGGCTCTCCGTTATCAGCAAGTGGGATAAAGAATCAAGGCTCACGGAACAGTGAGTACATGTGATACAATACCAATTGTATCACATGTAAACGGTAAGGTTTAAAATCGACAACAGTTGGTAAGGTAATGATTGTTTTCAATGTTTGCAGTTAAGTTTGATTTGAGTCGTGATTTAGAAAACTGCAATGTTCTTTTTTTTGGTGATTACTGTTGTAAGAAAACATGTGGGTAGTTATCCTACCCATTTGACAAAAAAAGAAATAAAAACAGTAATTCTAGTGATTTCAAAGTATATCATGACCCATACTTGTTACTTACTTAGTTGTGAAATACTAGCAGTACCAAAATATGGGCAGGTAGCCCTTTGTTTTGTTTGTAGTGTGCCAAAAATTAATTCTTTGTCGTGACAAACATTTTCTATCCGTGCCTGTTGTGAAAACTTTTCTATGCGTGTGAAATTACCGTTACAGATGTTCAACCTCAAGATCACTGTGAGAGTGGTCAGCGGTTTCGTCCATGATGACTATGCTGTGGTGATGACAATTTATTGCAAGGTGTACACGAAAATAAGAGAAAAACTGCCAAAGATGCGAGTTTTGGAGCAACAGAAATAAAAGGACAGGTTTCGTTCCAATTGTTTTAATGCTAAATTCGAAGTAGTCATTTAAAAATTAACGGTTGACATTTTGTTTGTAGCGTGAAGTTTTGTGTCCTCAAAACGTTTTATTATTTGCGAGATTAACTTGGTTGTAGTAAAGTGAAGTCCATCATTATTTTAATGACAAAGTGTACTAGATGCCAATACCCTAAACTTAACTTTCTAGTCTCGTTAGAGCCCAACCTCATCGGGCTGAGCTCGCGTGCAAATTATTTCTGTGATGAAACTGATACCGTACAATTTGATATTTTCAGTTCAACATGGTTAACCAGAGCAACCTGCCGGCATCATGGCTGTTGCTGTCATCACGTCCCGACGGCGTGGCAGAGGAAGACTGGTGTCGCTACTGCCTATCGTGAACACGTGGTGCAACGCGTGGCGTGCCCACACCATTAGAACAGACAGCGTTGTTGATCCGGTGAGAAGTTCACATTTTGTCGGGCTATTTGAGCCCTGGGCTGATTAGTGAAACTAATGTTGTAGTAGTAATCGCGGGATTATCCTTTTGAGTTTATCAAATTGAAAATGCCGACGATGATGATGAAGGTCACGATGAAGGTCACGATGAAGGTCATGATGATAGTCATGATGAAGGTCATGGTGAAGGTCATGGTGAAGGTCATGGTGAAGGTCATGGTGAATGTCATGGTGAAGGTCATGGTGAAGGTCATGGTGAAGGTCATGATGGTGGTCATGATGATGATCATGATGACTGTCATGATGATGG
The DNA here is from genome assembly GCA_025490895.1 of Thaumatotibia leucotreta. NCBI lineage: Eukaryota > Metazoa > Arthropoda > Insecta > Lepidoptera > Tortricidae > Thaumatotibia > Thaumatotibia leucotreta. The sequence goes on from JALPQI010003476.1 coordinate 61,798, forward strand.
TGATGATAATAATTTCTTATTATTTGGGCTGTCAATAGTTACAGTTTGACTTCCTTAGTTCAATTAAAATTGTAAGTTTTATTGAAATTAATCAATTAGTTTGCAATCGTGGAATGAAACTTTTTACATTTTTGTTGGGTTCAGTTTTCTCAGACTACATACACCATTTATCATTCGTAGTCGTAGGTGTAAAATCGGATCTATTTTTCCGTCTCAGTGCGGCCACGATTGTGAGTGGCGTGCGTTTGGTTTAATGGTGTATGTGGTCAAGGCGTTTAGATTGTGCGACAGCCATGTAGGTGGTTGTTAACACTCAGTTGCTGGGTGTAGCATCTGGAGTATTGTAACTGCTGTGAGTACTGCAACCCATTTGTTGGTTTGTTGAAGTGTTTCATTTGACTATTGTAGAACTGTGTCGGTTACTGGCTAGTAAAGTAGTAAGTACATAGTTAGACTGACTAGTCTATTTCGAATGTTAATGAAGTTGATTTTAATTCCCTGGGTTGATTAAACGAGTACCTTAAGAAAATATGATTCTGAATTGCGGCATTAAAATTTTCTATTAACTACTTAAAATGCGGAAAGGGTAATTTTTAAATTTAATGAGTTCTAATCATCAGTCATGTGAGCTTTCAATGGACCGAGAGCAAGTCCGTGGGATTGAGCGTGATCGAATAATCGCATCGGAAGTTCCGGAGCATGTAAAAGGTGCACGTGGACTGCTTTTTATGTGCAGTATACTCTTTGCGAGGAGTAGCACTTACGCGGCTGAGATGGTTAACTTCTGACAGGTTATTGGATCCTAACAATCCGATGGACTGAAATGAAATCGGATGGTTATGATGTAACCTGGTTGAGTAATTTACGTTTTTGTTTGAGTCGAGAGGTTGACTAATTTGAATCTTTCATTAATTGAGATCATTTTGGTAATGCCACAAAAGAAGTTATTGTTGTTAAACGGGATGAGGTGACTATGTCACAATGTGAGTTTCCGATGGACATAAACGTGACTTGTGTTTCCTTAATTTTGATTTTACTGGTAACTGAAACTGAGCTGGTGGCACTATCAAAATTGTCTAACAAATTGAAGTTCATAAATGATTGAATACAGATAACATTTTGTTGTTAATGAAAATGCTAGAAAGCCAAGTACCACGTGAAGTAGATGAAGATTGTTGTGGCATGAAGGATGAGGTTCTCAGTTCGGTTGGTCGACCGTACCAGAGGCTTGATCGTAGCCGTAGCCCGTTAGAAGTCGGTGTCTACCTTTGAGTAGTCCGTGGGTACGCGGTGCGCGATAAGCTCTGGCGGAGGTCGGGTCTTGTAGAGACCGTAGAGTCAGGGTTGACTCGGCGATCCCTTGGGGATGCGCGTAGTGTGTGGTTATGTGATAACCAATAGGCCACGAATGAGAGACCTGCTTCCGAACGTTTGCCGTCGTGTGTTTTACGTAAAAGGTGGCTATGAAAGCCAGGTGGTACTTGTTTGGTCTTGCATTTAAATTGGTGGTAATGAATTGACTTTAAGTGATCTTAAATTCAGTTGCAAAGAATAAAATTATTTTCCTTGAGTTGAGTTGATTTTACGTAGACAGATAATTTGGTCAGGAGTAACCGAGTGGTGACAAAGATTACTGATGTACGTGTTTGTTTCAGATACAAGCGAGGACGCTTGTCTTGTCAGTATGGCCGTGTCGGAGATATGAGTTACTAAATCTAGAAAACGATAAGCAATGTTTTGCTTGGAGTGGTCTTTGCTTGGTCCATGCAGGTTTGCAGGTCGATGATACCAACCTATGAACAGGTGGCTGGTGACCTGACAGTATAAAAGGTCACTACTGCAGTGTTCATCAATTCATTCTCGTGTTAGACATTGAACGATTCACTCTTATCTTGTTATGTGAAGGGTTTACATTCTTACGAAGGAAGTTATTTCTATGGGGTATGCATCTATGCATGGACGCAAGCTTAGAACTCTCCATTCGTTTTCTACTAGTGCGTAGATGCGTAGATACAGTATTCTGAGTGCTGTTAGTAACGAGTAGCTGGGAGGCATAACTGAAGTCCTGCCCCTCTTAGCTCGGCTGTCGTTCGGGCTCTCCGTTATACTAAATGTCCAAAATTGTAGCATTACAGTCGAAAATAATCCTGCTTTTGTTACAATTTGTGTAATTAATCCAAAATCGAATTTGCTTCGTTTGGCTGATTTGCAAATCCCAAAATATTGCCTCAGTCACTCACATAGCGTATAGATAGAAGCATGCAGCCATCTCTGCCATCTCATATAATAATAATATCAAAATCAAGTCAAACAGGCATTTAAAAACTTGGAATATACCTCAATATTCACTGATGCGATATCTCACGGAGTCTGCAATACTGTTCATTAACGCAACATGTCAATTAAATTCTTGTTAAATTTTATATAACAGAAAATATTTCTTGGCAGATACAGCACTCCGTATTTCTGAATATAGTCAGCGCGAAAAGTGATGGCGTTTGTCAGGAAGGCACGCACATAAATTTCACGTGTCTTTACTTTCCGAACGATCTCTATCTCAGAAAACGTATCATTACATTCTATTCATCCATAAAACTGCAGAAATGTCACCTGACTCACTTAAAAAAAGATTATCAACAATTTATAGGAAATAAAAATAAAAGGTGGACTGATGACCTGGTGAAGGTCGCAGGAGTCCGCTGGATGCGGGTGGCGCAGGACCGGTCTTTGTGGCAATCTTTGGGGGAGGCCTATGTTCAGCAGTGGACGTCTTTCGGCTGATATGATGATGATGATGATGATGATGATGATGATGAAAAATAAAAGAGCCATATTTTCTTGAACCTTAAGACGACTGCTATCAGGAAAAAATATAATATTTATAGCTTCTGAAAACTTTACATAGCCAATTAAATTCTATTTATTTAAAAAAAAAAACAAGAAAAAAGTATACACAAAAAACATAAATTATAAATAAAAAAATTGGCCCAGGTCCTGCTGGGGAGGTAGAGTGCCCAGAAGGCTGGCCGCATTGCCGCGCTAGACTGCTATGCTGAGTCTTTACGCGAAATCCTGGCCCCAAAGTTTCAACCCCAAACGCCGCAAAGATGTAGCTGCTACCGAGGGTAGCATATTTACGACGCTTGAGGTCAAATTAGATACAAATCTATCTCGTTTTCTGATCTAGCATCAGAATATTCAACGTATTTACGGCGTTTTTATTTCGGCACTGTCGGCTCGGCAAGTGCGAGTACCTATTGTTACGAGAGATGACCCTAAGAGTGTAATTTTAATGTAAACGTAATTCAGTACCAAATACCAAGTCTAGCATAATCAATGTTGTTGCTTCTCATCCTTCAGTTTCCGTAATAATCGCAGGACGACAATGACGAATCCGAGCAGTTAAAACGCTCCTCGAAGAATCACTCTCTAGCTATAAGGAAATGTCACAGATAAGACCCTAGTGGCCAGAGCTCCATTCGATGGCTGATTGATTAATTGATTGGTTCTCGTTCAGCTTCAGCAAGCGAAAAAGCCGCGTTAACATTCAGTTTTCTTAACATTTTGAAAATTTTACCATCATAATCAACTATTATATCGTTGCTTATCATAAACAACACTGTATTCAAAAATAGTACGCGCCTGCAATTGGAATTCTAGTGCTTCATAGTTGAAATTCAAACTACGACAAGATAGTGTCTTAAGATACAGCGTTGCTCATGATAAGCGTCGCGTCGATATAAGCCAGCCTAAGTCAGCCTTCGTAGCCTATTTGGTCTGTGTATTTGGTAGTGACCTACGAAGCTGGAGGAATTTAAACTTTTTTTATTTATAATTATTACGGACCGTAAATTACGCGCATGCTGATCAAATATTTAGGAAAATGGAATAGTTTAGAACTGATTTTCATAAGAAAATTATCATACAAGTTGCCATCATCATTTCAAACAGTCGCCGATCTCGAATTTTGTCGTTTGTGTTAAATAACATTGACCGTAAGTTGAGGCAATAAATGTGTGTAGAACAATATCAAGAACATTCCCAATTATGGAGACTTCTCTTCAGCCTATCAGTAGAATTACCGTTCCCGGTAACTTACCAAAAACTCTATGGGGATTCCAAATGGTAACTTTCTTTATAGTAACATTGGTAAGGACCCCCCGCAGTAAACATAGGGAAAAAGTGGTTTCAGTCAAATCGCGTAAAATTTTAGTATGATGTACCTTCGAGACTCTTCTTTTTTTATAAGAGCACAACTCTCTTAGAGATATACTTTCAGAAATAATCAAGCATATAATTTTTCTATTTACGCGTCTTGTTTTCTAAAATCAGTATATCGAAATGATACCCACTGACATTTACTGACGTTACGAAGTCAAATCAATTAATTTACATTCATTTTATCAGTTACCTGTGTTAAGAACTGTAAGCAAAACAGAGCAAAGAGGAGGAATTACATAAAATAGGTAAAGTTTATAATGTGTTGTGTAAAGAAATTAAATATATTATTTCTGAAAGTATAAGTCTAAGAGAGTTAAATAATAGTGAGGAGACTTGAAACTACATCATACTAAAATTTTATGCGATTTAACTGAAACCACTTTTTACGTGCTAATCCTAAACGCCTCCTATTTCCCTTATTCTCTCGTATAAAGTCGGCAAAAGTCCACTTCAAAGCCGCTAAACTACAGAAGCACTTCACAGAATCATAACCACTTGTATAACTCGATAAGGTTAATGCGGTTAATACCAGTTACAGTTATTGCGGCGATAAAGGCCCTAAATAATGAACAGCTCATGCTGTTTTATCATACTAATGATTATGATATGGAAATGTTTTATTATACGTCCGTTTATTGGCGTGCGTTGCCTAACTCTTGAGGATAAGGTAAGGTAAACCTACATAAAGCCCATCTAAAATGGGTAATACAATTATAAATAATTCTGAGTATCATCGTGTTATTTTCAGCTTGTAATAAGAAATACAAGTTAGGTATACAGGGTGGCCCATTCAAATCGGTCAGTATGGGAAAGTCTGAAACCATACGAAGATTTGTTCTTAGGAACCATGTCACCAATATTGATAAAAAGAAAAACTGCATTCATACATTAAAAAAAAACTGTACCCAGCTAGGGAATCGAACCCGGTTGTATTGAAAAAAATAATTTACACTATTTCTATTCAGATATCGTTTGTATGGGCCTTAAGCAGTAAATGTCTTTAAGAAACATGATGTCTAAAATGAAAGGAATTCATTGTTTTCACGTACTTAAATTTATTTTACTAGATGTTTATTGTGTAAATCTTAAGAAAAAAGTTTTTTTTTCTTCATATTTATCATCGCAGTTTTCCTTATTATTAAAATCCTTTCTTCATAACAGATCTTCGTCTATGTCTTATAATTTCAGACTTTCCCATACTAACCGATTTGAATGGGCCACCCTATAGATACTCGGCCTAAGAATCTTTGTTAGTATAAAAATACGGCAAATTCAAATTATCTATTGTCTACTGAGTCAGCAACTCAGTGCACATAGTCGCGTCTACATTTTTTGAATTTGTCGCCTTTGTCTACTTCAATGTTTTTTGGACAGAGTATAAAATAATGATATACCTAAATAAAATTAACACTTAGGCCGTCTGGCTATAATGATCTCAATAATGTGTTAAGTTAAGTATATTTTGTTAAAGGTAAATTGAATACCTATGATGCTGATGGCTGTTGAGCATATGGTATTTGATGACTATGTACCTATGCAAATTATAAAATAAATAAATATCTTAGGACATCTTACACAAATAGACCTAGTCCCACGGCAAACTCAATGCTTGTGATGTGGGTACCAAACGACGATATGTATAATGGATAGACACATGCCATATTCAAGGAACAAATATTCGTAATAAATAATTACCTACATAAATAATGCCCTAACCGGGATTTTACCCCAGAACCTCCAGCTTCGTAGACAGGGTCCACTACCAACTTGGCTACGGAGGCTGACATTTTTTTTCAGTTTTGTCACAGCACCGGCATACTTACGGCCATACCTACATCTAAATTCGATTAGCAACGTTGTACCTACCTACCGCTAAGCCCGTTACCGCCACTGAACGTGGCAGATCTTTATTTGATTGTGCCTAGACATCTGTATCCAATTACAAGTGAAAGTGAATTCACCGCAAATCAATCGATTCAATTGCAAATACGTATTCCATTGATTGTTGTAACGCCAACTTGAGGATTTCCGTCGCGGTTTGGCGATCACAGTCATCTCTAGTAATGTAATATTGTGGCAATTCATAAAACTCAACAGATAAAAATATACATCTACTTCACTATAAGCATTCCTCAAATAGTACATTACTATATAGAGGACGGGAAACGAAGGGTTATAGGCCATGTAGATTTAGAGATAGAGATAAGCGGCCTATAACCCTATTTCTGGTCGAGATTTGTATAATGCCTTTCTCAAACTTGCCATGAAATAAATCGAACTGATTCGCCGAACCATACCTTTAATTTGTATTTGTATAGTGCAGTACCGTATACCATTAAAAAAAAACATTCGCGCCCAAATTTTTTTAATCTGTTTGAGGCAGGTATCCTTTTACCTGGTGGTATAGACATTAGTTCTAAGGTTTTTTTTCTGTGGCTGAATGTCAAGACCTAATGTCACAATTTGACGTTTCAAAACAAAAGACAGTTTGTTTGCAGTCCTAGGTGTGAAATAAATACATGAAATCTCTTTACATAATATCATCATAGCACATGACACCGAATACATAGTATTTCCGGGTTTAATTTAAAGTAAGTAACATCAACATTCCGTAGCAAGTTTGAGAAATAGTTACTTATTTGTTTTACTAGGGAGCAATGAAATTAGCATAGTGTCAACACTTTCATTTTCCTATTGTTTTTATTTGTCGTATTTTTAGAACTTTTAATTAAAAGCCTTTTACAACAAAATGTGGTATTTAATTTGTATTTTTGCATATTGAATATAATATTATGAAAGGTTCATGTGTATGAATCTGTTTGAAACTATTGAGTTTTCGAACGTACTGTCTAGTTCAAACGCCAAAAAGCTTATTGCACTCTCAGGCCGTATAAGTTATTGCTTTAGTCTATCCAGAAGATTAAAAAAAAAATTACTTTAACCTCTAGAGATTAAAACACAGTTTTGCGCTCTGAAATTGAAGGACAAACAGCGTGTTTACGAGCAGTGTGGTGAAAAATACTTTTCCTCTCAATCGCTCAAAGGTTAACTGGAAGAGATCCCTTGCAGGGATAAGTTCGCCTTTGTACATTGCTTTTATTTTGTTACAATTGTGATTTATATGTTTTGCGTGTACAATAAAGTGTTTATTTACTTACGGACACGTCGCTAGTGTATTGCTAAGTGTTTGGATAGTGACGTTATGACATCACTATCCAAAAATTCGAGTTTTTGAGCTATCAATGCCATCTAGCCAATCTTGCTGCGAATAATTCAATGCGAAGGCACCCATAGCTCTACCGCAGCTATGAGCGCTAGGGGGCGCTAGTGTCATTATAGCAAATAGTGGGGATAGACGCTTGCTTCACGGGAATACCGTCGCTATTGCATTAGTGGCATGGATTTAGACCAAGTTCTGGGACATTATGTGCACCAAAGAGACACTTTTTGTTTAACTACGGCTTAACACCAAATGAAGCGGAAAGAGCTACATTTTTTTTACAGAAATAACGTATCTATCCGCGACATGTTAATTTTGATTGGATATAATCCAATCATCCGAACTAGAACACAGATTTAGTAAAATATTATTTCTTTAAGTAGGTACCTACCGTCGTTATTATGCAATTTGAGTATCAACTAATTGAAAAATGAAATATTGCAGGTCGCCATACTATATTCAGGTCGTTCAAGCCTTGGATTTGATCTTGACCTTGGAGATGAGATTGTATGAAATATGCAAAAATGATTTTTTCGTATAATTTTCTTTCACATACATTCATCAACACCTTAAGTAATTTAAATTAATTCTATACTCATAAATCTCTCATAAGTACTTAAAAAAATCAGGGCAAAATCGCACCTTATTCTGTTAAAAGTAAGGTGGTTTTTCCTTCTCTAATTTGAATTGACTAGACATGTTCTTTCCGTGGACCTTTCATAATGATCTTCATGATGATATATTTTTCACAGAATAGAACATCTAGCAATAGGTACGTACTACTTTGTCGAACCTTATCTAACATTGTTAAAAATAAAACTTCTTTGCCACATCTATCCTCACCAAGTCTGTACCGACATGTAAAAATATCAAAGAAAATCCTTCGCATTAAAGCATGTTGTACCTCCAAGAGTAATAAGATAACCCTGCGATGCTCCAGACTTCACGTATTTCCCTAAGCGTGTCTTTGAGCAGCCGACATACAGTCGAGTTCATAAATATATGAGCATAATCCAAGGCTTCAAAAATAAATGAGCATAGAACATACAAGGTATATATGAATCTGATCAGATTTACCAAACAAAAATATGTGTACATATTACCTGTCATAATAATCTCAGCACGTGTCACATTAATATTATGTAAGCAACTGAAAAGTAAAAATTATATAACTATGTGAAACTTCACAAATATCTACGCATAACCTTTTCCATATATTTTGACAGTCATCGAAAAGAGTACCATACTGTCAAATCATACATTTTATTTCTTTAACTTTACGTGTGACGTCATAGAAATGTCATTTTAGTATTTGCTTCTTACCCATATTTGCCGTTTTGGATTTATAATCGACTTAAAAGAGGTTGTTACAAATTTAAAATTATTTATCATTTTACTCAAAATTTGTTATATAATTTTTACTTTTCAGTTGCTTACATATTAATGTGACATATGCTCAGATTAATATGATAGGTAAATATGTACCTACACATATTTTTGATTGGTAAATCTGTTGAGATGCATATATATTTTTCTATGCTCAATTATTTTTAAACCTTGGATTTTCTCTTATATTTATGAACTCGACTGTACATAGTTCCTTATAACTTTTACCCAAGGAGAATATGTAAGACTAATGCCGATGTTCATACGTCTAGATATAAAATGCCGTTGAAATTCTTTTATTCATATCCGTTACTTTGAGTTGTAAAGAAACTAACTTGCAGCAACGTTTTTATGAATTATAAACGAGGGGGTGAAATTTTGAAAGGAGAGACTACCTTAAAAGGGTTCCATCAACAATCAACGCAATTAACAATCAAATCAAAGCAATCAGCTACCTATATAATAATCATTATCACTTCATCAGCTATGCTATTCTCTTATTCACACTTTCGACACTGCGTTCGTCAACGAGCTCGATGTCGAGACAGCCTTAATAGTAGTCTAAAATTCTAGCTGTTTGATTTGACATTAGGAATCGAGGCTGTGAGCGAGGATGTGGGCGAGTTCGTCGCTGTTTTTCGTTAGAGAATACGAAGTTCGTACATTAAACGTCAAACTCTCGACGCAGTGTAGTTCCAACTCACGCCGCATTCGTCGCCGAGCACTAGTGTCGTTTAAAGTACATTAGTGAATACCATTTTTAGGCTCGACGCTGCCGCAGCGCTGACACAGCGCTGATAGCAAGCCGGTTTCCTTAGTGAATAACACTGCTGCCTACATCAGTCCACTACTGATCAAAAGCTTCTCCTGTTACCTACGCGTATGGACGCAATAGGAGGTAATATATTACTCATAATCGCCACACTGAGCAAGCAGGTTAGCGATGGTAGTTAATGCATCCACCATGATGAGGATGCCCTAAAGTAGATAAAATGCCGGCCAATGACACTTTGAATCCCTTATTAGATTCTTAAGTCTTAAGACTCCCGCGGAGAGTCGGTATGGCGACAAATGTATTCTTACTGCCGTCACCACGCGATCACTATAATTACGAGTATATCATCGGGGGCAAGCTTATTGGCCAGATATTGATAAAAATGGCCTGTAGAGATGATGCTGACCAAGACCCAAAAAAATTTCCAAAATGTTCTAGGAAGTTTGTGTGGGACTTTTTATATTTACGTTACATGAAATTTTTCCTATTTTTTATTCATTATTTCAATATCCAAGACGTGACTGAAATGTAAAAAATTAACGTGTACGATATTGATAAAAATAATTTGTAGATATTATGCTGAGCAAGATCCGACATTTTATTTTGCTTCTACTCGTAAATCTGTGTTCAAGTTCGGATGATTGGATATAATATAATTTACTCAGGATGAGACACTAACTGCCAAATTGGATCAAGTTGGAGCTTCTACAAATGTCGCCAGAGACTCCTGGGTGCTTAGCCAAGTTGCCAATCACTAGCGCTTAATCGTCAATCGTAAACGAAAGGCAGCTAACTGTCTTTGTCGCGCTAATATGAAAGAGTGACAGAGAGGGAAAACTACGATGCGCTACTAAGCGCTAGCGATTGGCAACTTGGCTAAGCATCCTGGAATGTAACATACCATACCTAGCAACAGTACAGTCAAAGGCAAAATAAGATTTTTACAAAAATGCTCAAAAACATGTCCCAGTGCACTTTAAGTCTGTGTAATAAGAACGTCGTAACATACCTATTTATTCTTTCGATATATATTTTTGCACTTGACTGTTGCAATGCGTATTTTTTTGTAAGTATTGTAACTATCTACGCGTTTAGTAAAATTAATACATTTAAACTAAGCTTCCGATAGTAATATACAGTATGTATCACCTCGTAGAGCAAATAAAGAAACCCATTAATGTTTAGATCATACTAAACAACTTTTACTAGGGGGCCAAACCCGAATTCACGAAAAAAATGTTGACAGTTTCATACATTTTCATTGCGTGATCATGAGTACGTTGTATGGGAGAGTAATTTATTTTTCGCGAATTCGAGTTTGGCCCCATAGTAAAAGTTGTTTAGTATGATCTGAATATGAATGGGTTTCTTTCTTTGCTCTACGAGGTGATACATACTGTATTTAAAATGGTTATTGCCTGTGGTCCTTTAGATAGACCCTACACAAGACCTCGGATTAGCTAATAGGGTTTAGTGGACCCTCGACAACAATAAACACTGATACTAAGGATATTAGTGGTGAGTATATTCGTTGATAACGTTATACCTAGATATACGATACCAAAACTTTATGCAGCTATTAAGAAATTTCCTTTTATCCAAGAGTTCATAACTTTGATCTGAGAAACAATATCCTGTCGCAGAGTAAATAGACTACAAAGGTATCATTTACCCGTCACCTACACTTACTAATTTTATCAATATGTCATCATCATCATATCAGTCGAAAGACGTCCACTGCTGAACATAGGCTCCTTTGGGGGAGCCCAAAGATTGCCACAGTGACCGGTCCTATGCCACCCGCATCCACCGGAGTCCTGCGACCTTCACTAGGTCATAAGTCCACCTTGTGGGGGGCCTACCCACGCTACGCCTTCCGGCCGCCACTCGAGAACCTTCTCGCCCCAACGACCATCGGTACGCACAATGTGCCCCGCCCATATCAATATTTATTGTGTATAAATTAAATCTGGCATTCGTAGTTTATGTGAAACATGGCATATCTTTTGATGTAGGAACATTTTTCTCATATTTTCCGAAAAAAGTACCTAGGCTACAAAAAATAACACCATTTAAAAAATACGGATAGGTAATATGTAAATACAACAAGTATTAAATATTTATTAACAGAGTAAATAAAAATAAATAGAATTTCATCGCAAAATGTATTATTAATAAGCATAAATCAGAGTTCAAATCCAAGGATTATTGCTCAATATAAACAAATTTGGACCTATATCTCAACCAAAGTAACTTTGCACCTAACGTCCATATACAGGATATACGGGAGGTGCAAAGTTAAGTCGGTTGAGTTGTAATGCTCATTGCGAACACAATAATTTTCATCCCACACGTCTCTTACTTACTCATAATTTGTAGAGGATATTTTGCTACCTAAATCCCATGTTATTTTATCACCAATAAGGTTCTAATTTATATAGCAAAGCGGAAACACTGCTTATTGTATTACATATGTGCCGCTGAACTGGCAACGGTGTCAAATTAATGCAATTTATTGTAATTTACTGTTTATATGCGAATTTAACCTCGCCGCAAACCGCAACGCATTAGATCGATCGTGGTGAGGTAATTGATCTAGCGTAGTCACCATCATTTATATGTAATGAATCAGGAATCCATAAATTGTATAGTAATAATTGTAATAAACTAGGTAAATGAGTTTCAGGCCAGTATACAAGAGGTACTCTTTAACTAACCAATGGATTTTAACCAATGGCGATAGATTGTCCTTGAGGTTCAATAAGGATTTTGGGCTAAGAGGCCGTCGTTATTGCAACACGTGCGACAGAATTCACAACAATGGAGGCACGTGGTCGACGACGTAAGTAAATTTCAAAATATTTTTGTCAAAATCAATGATTACAGTGTTGTTTTTTTAATTAATTGTAAACAATCATATTTTCTTCATATATTATATACTATTCTAAAGAAAAAGTGGATAATAAAATAAATAAATCGTCTTAAATATTTTGAACCTACACAAAGGAACTCCGTCCGTTGTTCGTCTTAAAATTATATGGAATTAATCACAAATCGCCTTCGGTCGCTATACTAAAAGTAGTGTATGTATTCATTTCAGGGTTACAAAACAGTTATTTTGAATAATTCTGAGTAAGCGATGATGAAGATTTCATTGCGAGTACATCTGGAATGGATAGAACACGATCTTCGGCATTTCATGATTAAAGTTTCGTTTTATTATGAAGAATTATGACATATGTTTTTTTTAATGTGTTGTTTTGTTAGAATTGAAGTATTTTGCGGAAAATAGACAACAAATATTATTATTACATGTGCTGAAATACATATTCTGTCAAATAGAATGATTATTTTGAACAGTTTGTTTAATTTATATGCCTTGCATATTCATGCATAACGCCCTGATGTCCTTTATAAAGTACAAAATATATCCACATAGCAATATGTTAATTACCTCCGTCTAATAATATTTAAAAACATTTGTTTCAGTGAAACATCACAAAACATGTAGTTCGCGTGTTATTCAACTGGCAATGTGTCGGTCTTTACAACTCAGACTATTTAATACTTTGTATAGGACATCCGTCCGTAGGGACAAGTGATTTAATAAAAAGCTTCGGTGTCAGGAGGATATTACGAGGAAACTTTAATATATGTAACAAATCCTTGCTATCAAAGGTCATTGGGCGTTTTTGACCCGCTTTATGATTTTTCGTGTACAAAGACCAAACTAGCTTTAAAATAAAGAATTAAATCTCACTTTTCTAAATATGTAAATTTCCCTATGTGTCAACCGGGAAAAAAAGTTATTCGACTTTTTGTATCCGAAATAGTGTTTTTAATGTTTTTACTTTCATCATTGTATAATTGCGTAAACGGTTGGGACCTACTTTTTAGGTTTCGCCTTGCAAGAATGCGACTCATACCACTCAGTAGCACTTACATTTACCTGCATTCCTAGCCCTATTTCGTTTGTACGCAGTGGGTCATATGCCCGAACAAAATGCCCAATGACCTTTACAAATCTAAAAAGGTTGAAGTCGATACCAGAGTTTTGGTCTAAATCAACAAAGAGCAATGTACATTATACCAAACAACTAGTGTAATCAACAAAAAACTGATGTAATCGTCCAGATTAATTTAGTAAAATGCCAACATAAAAAGTGAGGTAAAATCAAAAAAATAATTATGATAGCATCGAATTCAACCTTGATTTCCGGTTAGAATTACGCAAGATCTGATAAATCCAACTTAGTATTTTTTCAGTGTGTCGAACACATGTGCTAAGGCCACTACTACAGACAGATGGCAAACAAATGGTTCCTCTCAATTTCATAGTATAGGTATACTTGTATTCTGAATCCTATCCTTACATCTATATTTCCTAAAGCTGAAGCTATCCTAGCAACGGATTGTAATATAATCTCTCAAGCACTTTGCACCACAATTCTATGCAAAATGTAGTAAAGTACGCTTTGCATTCAAATTTGAGCGAGAGTGCTAAGATCAGGAATATTATGCCAATTCTTGCTTTGCATTCAGACAGATTAGCAAATACATCTTCAGACTGCAGCTGTTTGGGAGACGTCGTAATTCAAATCGCTTAATTGTAACCTACGCCGAGGTGCAATCTGCATAATTATAAAATATATTACATATTGTATGGAATTGTCTGTCCTGTGAGTTTTTTAAATGAGAGAAACACGCGTATTGGATATTGTCATTGACTGAATTCACAGCTGATGTTTATGAATTATTTTTGGCAAAATCAGCAGTAAATAAATATCACTCGTTTAGCTTAAAGGTTTTGTAGCCGATCCATTAAATCCAAAAAATACGATGTTGGCCTAAATAAAGTTTAAAATGTCCTAAATAATTCAGAGCGATTCATTTACACCACGTTTAATAGGTACCTACGATTCAAAGTTCTAAGTATCCGCCATTCTTAGGAAGTTTTATGGAACAAATCATACATACCTATAATATGTATGTAATTATGTAGGTTTAAGTGTTTTGATGTCTGTAAATTAAATATGAAAATAAAGTTTATTTGTTCATTCTTGAGTTTTTTCAATCTGTAAGTACCTCTCATTAGTTATGTAAGTACTTATAAAAAATTAGTTATTAATTTAATAACCAACTCGAGGTGAATACGAGTACCTCGGTCGTTGATAAACTACGTTTTTTTTGTATTTGACATATTATATATTTGTAATTATTTTTAACACATTCACGACATCACGACACCATTATCATAATGACTAGCAAATGTCAAATAGAGAGATCGCGGCTTACACCCGCACCGCACATTTAATATGAATTATTATACTAACTATTGCGGGCGAGATCCCCTTTGATCCAGCATTGCATGCGCCACGTAATGCCATTATGATGTTGTAAACAAAGCTTTGTTGTTCAAAGAGGAATTAACTATTATCATGGAAGCAAATTAAGTAATTACTCTGTAAGTGCTTTTCCAGGTTAATAAAAATACAAGTTTACTGTATTTTTATGAACCTGGAAAAGATGCATTCCACAAAAAAATCCAAAGGGGATTGGGTATTTTTGTATGGACTAGTGGCGTCATTTTTTTTTTTCAGCGGCCATCGTTTATGTTACCACTATTTTGTAGTGCTACCTTAGACTAGCTTATTTACAAAATAAGTTTTGCCGTAAGTAATATCGGAGCCAAGATATGGCCCTTCAAACAATGTTATTGGACCAGTGAATATACCTAATTAAGACAGGTTTAGGAGACAGCTTAGATGACTATAGGCTTATTTAACTCGATAATACTACTAACAAAGATACAAGGATATTGCTTTTAAAGTATAATAGTTAATTTAACCGACTTATAAAAAGAAGATCTTATGTATAGTTATGAAAATGCAACTGTATTTTCTTATGCGATTTCTATGTTGTCTGTTTAGTGACAACCAACGACAACCGCCAATACGATTTAGACTTCGTCGGCAACATATGCAGAATCCCCCGTTAATAGCATCCATAATAAGTTATAATTCAATAAGTGAATCATAAATCCAATCGTTTTGTATTTCAAAGTACAGTATGAACAGCGTACGTAAAACCGGATACTCACTAGCGAACCGTAACCGTAACATGCGTGATACCAGTAACGAGGTTCTAGTGTGTACGTACGCGTGTTACAGTTACGGCTCACGACGTCTCCAAAACGTTTTCACCGAGCTTACCCATTTAGCGAGCTGTAACTGTAACCAAACAGAACCATTTGAATCATGGCCAAAACCGACAATAATTGTCGGCTCGCTGCTAGTCGCTCGTGTAACATTCATTGCAGGCTCCCGAACCACATACACCACTGTCTTTGGCAACAGTAACGGTTACAGTTACGTGCAACGATACAGGTTCAGAAATGAGCACGCTGTAAACGTCGGCTCACTGGAAGCCTTACGCGTACCCGCTCGCAGCAGGTTTGCGAACCACGTACACACTGTGTTTTTTGGTTACAGTACATGCAACGGGTACAGTTACAGCACGCTAGTGAGTACCCGGCTAAAGTCACATTTCCCCTTTTCATGACATTTGTCGCAATGTCAGCGCGGTGAAAACGAAGGACAGAGGTCCGTTTCTCAAAATCTTATAACTTGTAATACAAGTGGAAATCTCTTTTTAACATCATTAATAAGATAAGGACTTCCGCTTGTATTACAAGTTACAAGCTTCCGAGAAATAGGATCCAGATCGTTCAGTGAGAGGTCCAAGCGGTATTTGATTTGGTCGGATAATCAATTAATGTTATTAGGTACCTACCCGAAAACATACGATTCGCTTGTCTACATTTATTTATATACCTGAAAAAACACGCGTAAAGTGTAATAATATGAATACTTTTATTTGTTGTTTAAAATGCGACATAAAACCTTTGACATAATTACGTTCAATAGAAACGTTCATCGACATCCGTCATAAAATCGCCGTGTTAAAGAAAAAAGGAAACTATCTCTAAATAATCATTGACCGAAAAAGAACCTTATGTCGAAGGTTACCTTATGAGTTAAAGTTAAGTTTTACGTGGCATACACAATAGTAGTTTTTAACTCATTCCGAAGCATTTCAATTATAAATGTGAGTCTTTACTATAAAACTTTAAAGTAATGATATCTCGGCCCCGATATAATTTAGCTATATGCACTCCATAATAAAATAAGTTTATTTTAAATTGCTCTTTTCAAATTTTACCAGTTTCATGAGTGGCCGCCAAAATTTAAAAACGACGCCAACTTTACCCAAACCCCTTTCTCAAAATTGTGGATTGAATGAAGATCTCTTAAGTGACCAGAAGAATCAAAAATTTGTTTAAAAATATATACACCCGCACACAAATGAAACCCCGTTAATACGATTTTGTAGGGACCAGACAAAACGCGTCTTAAGGGAGAAAGCGTATCATGCGGGAAGAGGAAATTGCATTTTTTTTGTAAATTTTTAAACTTTTTCTGTGAAATGTTAGATATGAGATATTTTTCTTATACATATGTATGTATGTACACTTAACTGATTCAGATGCACAGACAAAGAAAATAAATAAATAAAACAAATTATACTAAGGTTACACAAGTAGCGATGGGAGCATAAACTTCACCGGTCGCTTAGTCAGTGCAACAAAGTTCCCTATAAACAAGTAGCGATTGGTAGAATTATTTTTTTTTTGTCTACTTTTCAATTGGTATGGTAAAAATATAACTTTTTAGCTTACATCTAGAAGTAAATTTGCTACCGTTTGATAAAATATAGGTAGTTACATAGTTACCGTGTTAATGAGACATCTTACACAAATCGACCT
>JALPQI010003477.1:0-83704 GCA_025490895.1 Thaumatotibia leucotreta
AAAGTCCTTAGAAAATTCAGTGAAGAAAATGTTTTCTGAGTTTGAGGCCAGGATGAAGTCCCCGGCAGCCAGAGCAACAGTTAGCAGCTTGAGCGAGGAATTCTCCAACTTCAAAGAGCACACTCTGGGTGTGTTGGAGCTTCTCCGTCACCAAATAACAGCACTTGGGAAATCTCAGGACATCACTGAAATGAGGCATCGGCGAAAGTATCTCTTGTTCAAAGGCATTCCAGAGGACTCCGGTGAGATTGTGTGTTCATCTGTATCTGACATCATCAGCCAACATCTCAAGATCCCCGATGTATCTACTGCCTCTTTCAAAGTGTGCCACAGGTTGGGTAAACTGATTGAGGGCCGTTCTAGACCCATTCTTGTTAGATTCACTGATTTGCACCTGAAGTCCCTTGTATGGCAGAAGAAGACGAATTTTAAGGGAACTACTTTTGCTGTATCCGAATTCCTTACCCCTCAGCGACAGGATCTGTTCACCCAGTCGCGTAAGGTGTTTGGTATGCGAAGCTGTTGGTCACTCGACGGGAACATATTTGTTAAGTTGTCCTCGGGAGCGCGTGAGCGTATCGAGTCGGAAGAAGATATTGAGCGTGTCAAAGCCTTGCACGAACGCCGGCCACTATCTTCGTCGACGCCTGATCCTGTTGCCGTTGCGACCGTAGGGCAAGGCAAACCCGCTGCGGATTCTGGCAGTCATGCGGGCCGTTCCCGACGTGGTGAAAAGCAGGCAGCATAGCATAGTTAGTGACTTAGTTTAGTTTCTACAAAACTTATTTTTAGTAATCTTGTGTCCACTCATTTGTTTGCATGATAGGGCAGATTCATTTGTGTTCAATTCAATTTTTCACTTTCGTAGTTTCTGTATCGAGAATGTTTTCTTTTTTTGTTTTTACCCTCTATTATGTAAAATCAAACAAATTTTAGTGATCGCTCGTCAGCGATGAGAACGAATGACTTAAGATCATGACACTTGGTGTATTCCGTATGTCACTGTCATTTTGACTTGGCGTGTTCGAGTTCTTGTTTTTGTCGCTTTGTTTGGTCTGAAATTTAAATTTATCTCACGTGTTTATATTTTTTTTTCTTTAGAATTAGGTATATAACGCTTTATTAATTGTAAATTTCTTTTTGTGCTCCCTCATTGTTATTCTGCAGTTTTCTTACAGATCAACCGGCAGGATTAACAGAGTTATGCTTATATAATAGCTTTACTTGATTAATCTAAAATATATATTAGGTACCTACATATTTTTTATATTATTAATGTCAGATGATGATACTTTTTATTCCGTCAGCAATGATAGTTCTTTTTATATCTCACAACATTCACTTGACACTTCTCTAACTTTAGGCACCTTGGTTTCTAATGAATTTCTTGACTCCAAGCACTTTAACGTATGTCATATAAACGCACAAAGCATCCCTTCTCACTTTGCAGATCTTTTAGACACTTTTCGTTCTGATTTTCTGCACGCGATACTTGTTTCAGAGAGTTGGCTGAAGCCTACCCTCGACTCCTCTTCCTATGCCTTACCCGGATTTGTTCTGATTCGAAATGATCGAACTGGCAAGGGTGGCGGCGGTGTTGCCATTTACCTCAAGAGTAACATTCCGTATAAAATCTTAAATTCTTCCCCTTCTCCTTACTCAGGTTCTGCGGAATGGTTATTTCTTGAGGTAAATGTCAAAGGAGTCAAGGCAGTTCTGGGAGTTGTTTACTGCCCCCCTTCCATTGATTATTTTTCCGACCTTGAGCAAGTTCTAGAATCTTTAAGTTCTGATTACTCACATCATCTCATTATGGGTGACCTGAACACCGACCTGTGCAAGGATACTTTGCAAAGCCGTAGACTTGGTACCATACTCAAATCGGTTAATCTCACTCTTCTGCCTTTGAATGCTACTCATCATACCGCTTCCTCTGACACTTGGCTTGATGTCGTACTTACCTCTGACCCCGGTAAAATTTTCAAACACGGTCAGTACTTGGCACCTGGCTTCTCTCATCACGATTTGATTTTCGCGTCGTACAAGATCAAGCCAGTCAAATGTAAACCTGCCCTGGTTTTTATGCGCAGCTTTACGAAGGTTGATCCTGATGCGTTATATAATGATGCCGTAAACATAGATTGGTCCCCTGTGCTCACTGCGACTTCCACTGATAATAAAGTATGTCTTTTCAATGCAGCCATTTTAAAACTTTTTGACAAACATGCTCCTTTGCATTCAGTGAGAGTCAGGCGACCTCCTGCCCCGTGGATTACTGAGGGTGTACGGATGGCCATGCGAAGAAGGGATCGGGCTTTTAGGTGTTTCAGACGTGACCGTTCTGATGAAAACTGGACTTTATTCAAGACAGCCCGCAACCGATGCAACCAGATGGTACGTTCAGCGAAGCGGCGTTTTATACACCAGAATGTATCCTCATCTTCAACAGCGGATGTCTGGAAGTTTTTGAAATCCCTTGGTCTAGGCAAACTAGCTTGTAAATTTGATAGCCTCTCCTTTTCACTTTGTGACCTTAATAAGCATTTTTCTTCCGCCCTGTCCGTCGATAGTAATATGAAAATTGTTACCCTCTCCAAAATTTCGGCCCTACCTTCTATCAATACTCCTCCTTTTGTTTTCTCCCACATTTCTCAATCCGACGTTAAGACCATCATTAAGGCCATCAAGTCTAAAGCCGTTGGTTGTGATGATGTCAGTCGGTATATGATAGTATCGGTTCTCGACTGCGTGCTTCCTATACTGACGGACATCATTAACTCATCGGTCCGTAATGGCGATTTTCCATCGGTTTGGCGTAAGGCTTTTGTTATCCCTTTGCCCAAAATTAATAATCCTACGCATGTTAGTAATTTTCGACCTATCTCCATCCTTCCCTTCTTATCGAAAATCGCTGAAGCGGTGGTGCATAAGCAGTTGTCACGATTTATTTTCTCGTATGATCTCTTGAGCCCGTTTCAGTCTGGTTTTCGACCGAGACATAGCACTTGTACTGCGTTGCTTAAAGTTACCGAGGATATCAGACGTGGCATGGAGAATCAAATGGTCACTGTACTTATTCTCATCGATTTTTCCAACGCGTTCAATACTGTCGATCATGAGATTCTCCTTGCCTTACTTGAGCACCTCAATGTGTCGCCTATTGCGCTCAAGTGGTTCTCGGCGTATCTTCATGGGCGCCAGCAGGCAGTTCGCGTGGATCGCGTCTTCTCTGACTGGTGTGACTTGGCTACTGGCGTACCACAGGGAGGCATTCTCTCTCCTTTGCTATTCTCCATATTTATAAATTTTATAACCCCTGACCTTCGCTGTTCGTACCATCTATACGCTGATGATCTGCAACTTTATGATCACTGTAGTGTAACCGACGTTCCGGCTACCATAGATAAAATTAATTTGGACCTCTTGCACTTACAACACTGGTCTGAGAGGTTCGGACTATTTGTCAATCCCTCTAAGTGCCAGGCCATAGTTATAGGCAGCTCCCGCCAGCTTGCTAAGGTAAATTGTATCCCCCCGGTTATTTTTAACGGAATCCCAATACCCTATAGCCAGAGTGTTAAAAATTTAGGCATTTACCTTGACAGCACTCTGAGTTGGAGAGTCCAGGTAGCAGAAGTGAGTCGTAAAGTAACTGGTAGTCTTCATGCACTCAACAAACTCAAACACTTCCTGCCCATTAAAACGAAGATATTATTAGTTCAAACATTAATTTTACCCATAATGGATTACGGTGATGTGTGCTATCCGGACTTGAATGAAGAACTTCTCAATAAGTTAGATCGTCTGTTAAATAATTGTATAAGATTTGTTTTCTGTCTCCGTAAATACGACCACGTCTCATCTTTCCGCTCAAAACTGGGCTGGTTTCCCATCCGTATACGTCGCAACACTCGAATGCTTTGTGCTTTGTTTTCAATTATTAATCATTCTCAATCTCCACAATATCTTAAAACTTTCTTTCTTTTTTATGGTCTTTCTCGTGAACGTCAGCTTCGCTCTTCCGGCAACCTTTCACTTACTATCCCATCTCACCACTCGGGCTTCATGGCCAACTCATTCTCTGTCCAAGCAGCTCGCCTCTGGAATGCTCTTCCTACTAAAATCAGGGAAAGCCCCAACAAGTTCGCCTTTAAGAGAAGTGTATGTGATTACTTTGCTGACAGAACTAATCATTGTTGATGAGTCTCCTTAGTGTTTTCTATCTGCATTTGTATTTATGTATGTGCATATTTATTTATTTGTGTATTTATATTTATTTATTTATATATATATATATATATTAGTGTGTATATTATTATCTATGTAATAGTGTGTTCAGTATTGTATCAGTTGTTATTTTATTCATTGTTTATTAGCTTCTCTTGCACCGCTCACAGTTTCTCTGTTTTGCCCGATGGTTGACTGGTAGAGAATGCTTCATAGCATTAAGTCCGCCTTTTGTATGATTTTTATTTTGTGCAATAAAGATTAAATAAATAAAAATAAATAAATAAATAATAAGCTTTGAAAACAACCCTTGCCATATGCTGCCGGTTCATATGTTTAGAGTAGATATAAGTACAATATGATGTATCTTGATTTATTGTTATACACCATGGTCTCTAATAACCCGAGAGATTCTAACAGCGTGTTCCTGACCACATTTAGAAACTATAATGTCGTATAAACTTTTCTGGATATCGCCTAGTTTCAGAGTTTTTACCAATAAAAAAAAACATATTTTCTAATTGTAACTCGGTACAAAAGGTCTTTTTAACGGCGTTGGTGCCATTATGGAGAATAGTCTCACTAACCTCATTAATAGATGTCAAAAAGTGAGAAATAAAACCATTTAAAAATGAGGTTTTTGTTAAAAAAAAACCTTAACACTCAAAGTAAGTGCTAGTCTTATGAATAACTTTTACTTTTTATGTTAAAATACATTCTAAAATTAAATAACAATTAAAGATTATTTTATGATTATCCGAAAATAAAAAAAACGATCCACCCTATAGTTCATTTGTGAAAAATAGGCTTTTCACAAAATTCTCCTAGGCCGGCCGTAGGCCGTGTGGTGACGGTAGTAAGAATACATTTGTCACCACCCCATCTCCTCCTGCGGGTGTCGTAAGAGTCGACTAAAGGATTGAAGTGCCACTGACCATTATTTGATAAAAGATTGATGATGGGCAGCAGCGTCATCATAGTGGACACATTACTACGCTCGCCAATCCGCTTGCCCAGCGTGGCGATTATGGGCATTTACCTCCTAATGCGTCCATACGCACATTTAATAGAGGAGGCCTACGTCCATCAGTGGACTATGATAGGCTGATGATGTAGGTAAAGTCAATGCGGGTAAGACCGTCTGTCAGAAAAGTCCGTCTACCAACTGATTTTCGACCCTAATTGAACAGTATAAGGGTGCGGCTCTACTGAGGCGGAGAGGGGCGGAGATGTGCAAAGTTCATTGATTTAGAATATATAAGTGGATCCCCAAACAGCTCAAAAAAATGGCCCCAAAAAATGGGCTGCAGAAGTAAATATTGCGGTCCTTTTGCTCCGCTATTCAGTTCTGACAGTTGACATTTGGTCACCTTACGGGTAGCATCATTATTCCTTAAACATAAAAAGTTTCTACTATTTTGCGGTGTTGTTCGCAAATTTGACACTTATTGCTCACTTCACAAAGTTTTTTATTCTTTGAGTTTTTTTTATTATAGTTTATTGTAAGAGAGCGTTATTAGCTTCAACTGAAACATGATAGAAATGACTTTTAGTGCCACCTTTCTTGTTTTTTTTGTTTGGCTCTGTGCGTCCATTTATTATTTAATGTCATTGGCAAAGTTGACCAATTACATTCTTCAAATTCATTCCTGCGACGCATATGACGGACATTCCTTCAAAATAAAATATGCCGGACTTCCCCGCACTGACCTTAATGACCTAATAATAGGAGAAGCTATGTCCAGCAGTGTACTGAGATAGGCTTATAAAACAATACCTTCCCTATTCTTACAGCACTAGAGACGGAAGGGATATTCCGCCGATCAGCCAACATATCCGTGATAAAGGAGCTCCAACGGCAATGCAACCGCGGCGAGCCGATATCGTTCCGCAGCGACCCTCACAACGCGGCTGTCCTGCTGAAGACCTTCCTCCGGGACCTGGAAGAACCGCTGTTGACCTTCGACCTTTACGAGGAGATTCTGAAGTTCCAGTGTAAGTGTTTTATATGTGGAAAATTCTGGAAACTTCTGGCATTTTCTAGGAGTGCACACATCGCTGTTCTGATGGCCTTCCTTCGGGACTTGGAAGAACCGCTGTTGATCTTCGCTCTGAGGAGATTCTGAAGATCCGGTGTACGTATTTTATATGTGCATACTTCTAGAAACCTAGAGATACTCACAACGCGGCTGTCCTGCTGAAGACCTTCCTCCGGGACTTGGAAGAACCGCTGTTGACCTTCGACCTTTACGAGGAGATTCTGAAGTTCCAGTGTAAGTGTGGAAATTTCTAGAAGTCTTGGGTACGTTCTAGAAGGAAGATTCACAACGTGGCTGTCCTGCTGAAGACCTTCCTCTGGGACTTGGAAGAACCGCTGTTGACCTTCGACCTTTAAGAGGAGATTCTGAAGTTCCAATGTAAGTGTTTTATATGTGGAAAATTTTGGAAACTTCTGGCATGTTCTAGGAATACACAGATCGCTGTTCTGATGAAGACCTTCCTTCGGGACTTGGAAGAACCGCTGTTGATCTTCGCCCTGAGGAGATTCTGAAGATCCAGTGTACGTATTTTATATGTGGATACTTCTAGAAACCTAGAGATACTCACAATGCGGCTGGCCTGCTGAAGACCTTCCTCTGGGACTTGGAAGAACCGCCGTTGACCTTCGACCTTTACGAGGAGATTCTGAAGTTCCAGTGTAAGTGTGGAAATTTCTAGAAGCCTTGGGCATGTTCTAGGAATACTAACAACGTGACTGTCCTGCTGAAGACCTTTCTCCGAGAATTGGAAGAACCGCTGTTGACCTTCGACCTTTACGAGGAGATTCTGAAGTTTTAGTGTAAGTGTGGAAATTTCTAGAAGCCTTGGGCATGTTCTAGGAATACTCACAACGTGGCTGTCCTGCTGAAGACCTTTCTCCGGGACTTGGAAGAACCGCTGTTGACCTTCGACCTTTACGAGGAGATTCTGAAGTTCCAATGTAAGTGTTTTGTACGTGGAAACTTCTAGAAACTTAGGGCATGTTCTAGGAATACTCACATCGCTGTTCTGATGAAGACCTTCCTTCGGGAATTGGAGGAGCCGCTGTTGACCTTCGACCTGAGGAGATTCTGAAATTATATTAATGTAGTGTAAAAAAATAAAATATACACGGTGCTCGTGAGCATTCTGAAAGATTTTAATGCTGAATTCCTGAGCATATTTCGAGTATTTAATGTTTTATAAAATTTCCTGGATTCGGCTTGGTTCCAGAGATAATTAACCTTTTTTCGAAATAAGTTTTTCGACGTAACTCGTCATAAAACTTCTTTTAGATTGCAATGCTACCACAATGTGTTTTAATATTACCACACCTTTTGCCTGACAGTCAAAAAATAAGAATAGACTTGACGAAAAAAGCTGTCCCTAATAAAAACATTAAAAAATAATAATTTTAACAATTTATTGTTATGATAAAAAATATTCAAAAAGTAAAAAAAAAGATTTTTTTTTGTGGAATTTGACATTGGGTGTCATAATAATTTTTGTTTATTTTTATTTCTAGAATGCATAGTTAAAATCTTTCGCAAAGTTCGCGAGCATCGTGTATATTAATGTAGTGTACGAAAAGTGGGCTACCCGTCGTACACTAAATGTCACTTTCAATGGCTCAACATTTGGCATGGTTACAATGTGCGAAGACCTTAATTATGCTTAGTTACTTTTACTTATCCCGTTTTTTTTCGCAGTGTGGTCTAACCGTGACAAGCCGAGGCACGTGAAGATACTGATCCTGGAATGGTTGCCGCCTGACAACTACAAGCTTTTGAAGTACATCATACAGTTCTTGTGGAAGGTAAGAAAAATCAACATTATCTTATCAACCCGCGATAGTTTAGAACCAGGTTTGTACCAAATCTGGCTTGGAGATGGCAGCAGGCTACCAAACGGTACTAAAGGATATCTCTCCTGATTTACTTACTTGTATGACTATCGCTGTTATTTTCTCCTTCTCCAAAGAAATAAATGTTTATTTATTGGGACACCTTACACAAATCGACTTAGTCCCACGGTAAGTCAATTAAAGCTTGTAATATAGATAATTCAATACATAGACAGCCACAGCCAAGGAACAAATCGTCGGTTGACAACCAAAACTCACTAAGTAACAAACACCTACTTGAAGATCGTATCTCAGTTCTGATTCAATACTGACATAAGAGGTTGCTAAGAGTAGTGACAGTTTTTGTAGTGATTTTTGCTTGTCAGCCGACGAAATATTTGTTATAAATAAATACACGAATAATGCCCCATTCAAACTCGGAACCTCTAGCTTCATAGTCAAGGTCATTACCAACTATTCTACGGAGGCTGTGTGTTTCCCTTCAATAAATAAAATTAATATTTACTATAGTTGCAGAAAGCGACCCAACTACTATTTTTTGTCAATCTGACTTAAGCTTCAACATATTCAGTTTGGTCTCTCTCTATTTTGTCAAAAAATCGGATTTGGTCATTTTCTGCTTAACTTCAGTCAATTGAAATTCTATACAGGTCCAAGATCGCAGCTGTCTAAACAAGATGACGAGCAGCAATTTGGCCGTAGTTTTCGGGCCGAACCTCGCTTGGCCACCCAACGGGCAGATGTCGCTGCAAGCCATAGCGCCGATCAACGCTTTCACCGACTTCCTGCTGAAGAACCAGGAGACCATATTCATTATTTAAGCCTGTCGTCGGTTATAGGTCAGTTGATATGTTTATCAGGTCTGAGATAGTTGTCTAAGCGATATGGTGCAGTAATTTGGCTGACAGACATCTAATTTTTTCCGGATGTTACGGAAAAAATCAATGTAAGTTTCCTCTTTAATTTGCAACTCTAAACAAATGCGAATTAGGTCTAATTTTTACTGATACATTCCCGAAGAAATATCTGATTTTTTTGCGACATTTTCAACGATAGTGTTAACATGGATATGGTCGACTATCTACGTAGAGATCATTCATTATATCAGTGTTCTGACTTGTTGCATGATACATTATATTCTCTGATAATATCATATATACCCCCGGCTGATGATAGCCAAAACTCAAAGATTGCCATAATGACTGGTCCTACGGCCCCCGCTTCCAGCGGACTCCTACGGCCTTCACCAGGTCATCAGTCCATCTTGTGGGGGGCCTACCCACACTGCGCTTAGAGAACCTTTCCGCCCCAACAGCCGTCGGTTCTACGTGCAATGTGACCCGCCCACTGTCACTTCTGTTTAGCAATGCGGAGAGCTATATCGTTTTGATCTTTGATGAGCAGTAATTATTTTATAATTATACGTTTTCAGGTACCTAATATTCACACAAAAGATGTCGAGAAGACAAGCCTGGATTGCAACAAATCTTCGACAAAAAACTACAAAATACGCCAACGCATAGTACCTGGTTCACTCTATAGATATAAGGATGGTGGTGGAATTATTAAACCCTACACGTATGAGGTTTGGATAGAGGTATTATTTAAATTCATCTTTTTTACATTAGGGTAAATCCATGTAACTGTAATAAAGTGACCATTTCTTCGTCTGTTTATTTACTTGTGATCCAAGTTTAAGCGTTACGTTATATCTTCCTGCGACCATATATAACATGGACGTCTAATGCCAGCTCAAAAATGCCCCCACAAACAATTTTTCAATTGTGCCAAGATGGGCAGGACGTAACGCTTTTCTTAACACCGCGCATATTTCGGCGCAACATCTTTGACAAAACTTTGACGGTGGTCCGTCACATCACAACTATTTTTAAATGGCGGTTTAAGTTTTAATAGGTTAACATGGAAATTCAATACCGTAATGCTTTGAAGAGGGGGTGACACTTGTCAACTAAAATTCATGACTGTTTTGAAAGGCAATTTAGTATGGCGTGCGGCGTCCATGTTTTATTTGTTCGTAGATATCTTCATAACTGGCATTTTGATATCTAGATATAGCAACAGTAAAATTTGCACAAAAACACGCTAGAAATTGGTCACTTACATTACAATCTTACATGGAATTGCCCATTAGGATCTACGAAAAGTGAGGATACTTATTACACGTGTAGGTATTTAGTTGAAGGCTTTCATAGGCTACAGTAGCTATTATCAATTGGCCCGTATTGTTGTTTGCCTATTTTAGTGCGTACCGTAGAACTAACCAATTTCAGTGCACGAGGTACGTGCATAAGGGTCAAAATTCGTTTCGTTGTCTTATTTTGTGTCTTTAAAAAACGTGACACAGTTGTGATTTTTGTATGAGGTGATGTTTTGTTTCCAAGTTTTATATATGGAAAACTAGCCTGAAAAACAAACAAGTTCACCGGATTTTTTTTATATACTGAGTCGAAACAGCAACTAAAAGCGTGACAGAGTGGTATGAAACATGACAACGAAAAGAATTTTGACTAATAATTCCTTCCGATAATTAGTTAAAATGATTAGTCGCCAGCACGGTGCTCAAAAATATCCGAATATGCACTCTAAAGGTGCGTTCAAACTAAAAGAGCATTCGCTGTTCTAACCTCCCACTCTACGAAATTCGATCGGTACACAAAACGTGATTGCTTGATTTCGTAGAACGGGCGCTAGAACAGCGAATGCTCTTTTGGTTTAAACGCACCTTTACGCCATATTTAGATGTTTATGAGCACCCTGGCTGGTTCGATATATTTGCTGGCGACTGTATAAGTTATAAAATTACAAATTACAGGTCTTTTAAATAGATATTGAAGCGATAGTGCCCTGCGAGAATGTTGTAATAGTGTTTAAAAAGACATCGAGAGTCCAGTGGCCTATTTCTCGAAAGCTTTATGCTTAGCACATGATTGGTATGTCAGTATGTCGCCGCGTGATTTTCCATCTTTTACTAACTATATGAATGAAAGAGGGATGGCTAGTCTATCTCGCGGCGACGTATTGCCGCACTAATCCTGTGCTAAGCCTGCTTGTAACTTTTAATACAAGCGGAAGTCCTTATCTAATTAATAGTGTTAAAAAGAGACTTCCACTTGTATTACAAGTTACAAGCGTTCGAGAAATGGGCCCCAGTTAATAACCACTTTCATCTATTCTACGAGTAGGACATTTTGGCAAAGCGTAGAAAAATATTGGAAAATGGAAACAACTACAGGAACGCAAATGATCTGATCGAAAATTTGAATCTGAGATACTGAAATTTTCTAAATTAGATCTAGTGGAATTAAATATAAGGTATATTCAAATACTAAAAAAAAATGATTCAATGTTTTCAACTTAGTGCTATTGAATACGAAACTTGGAAATTAGAAGATTAATTTAGTTTTTTTCATCCTGTTTAATGAAGTCTTCTGTGAATAGCCACAAATGTTTAGTAACTAAATCTTCCCTAGTCCTTTTTTATTCAATTGACATTATTAATTAATTCTTTCTTCCATAGAGATGGGTAAGAATTCCCTTTTTATATAAATTTATATTATTTAGATGGGTTCACGTTTCATTTTAGGTGTTTAGAAACGTATAAGACTTTCAGCTAAGCTAATTTACATTATTAGTATGATTTAAAAAGGGGAACCATGTAAATTTAATGAATATGAATGAAAGGGGTATTTAACCCTCTTTATATCGTACTAATGCTGTTTAAAATATGTTCGCTTAGTAAGAAAATATAAACATTGTAACCTAAAGACGTCGCATTGTATAATTGGTAAACCTAAAGGTAACACATTGATTTGTAGATTCAAATTTAGGATATCACTTGACTGATATACTCCAATATCCGTAGTTGGCATTGGATGCTTAGCCAAGTTGCCAATCGCTAACGCTTAGCGTATCGTAGTTTTCCCTCTCTGTCACTCTTTCATATTAGTGCGACAAAGACAGGTAGCTTTTCGTTTACGATTGACGATTAAGCGTTAGCGATTGGCAACTTGTCTAAGCACCCTGGTCACTTTGCCATGCGACATCTATAGGCTTGTTTGTCTAAGAAAATAATAGAAAATTATTGTATTTGTAATGTAATGCTTCTGTCCAGTAATGAAGCTGGTAAAATGGGCTTCCTTATTCAAACCAAAGGTTCAACCCATACCTTGAAACCATTCTGCAGTTTGTTTACTGTAATTTATCCAGTGTGTTTATCATGAACTGCTGACGTAAGATTAACGCAGAGTTACTTTTTATATCTCGCTCGCACCAATAGCGAGTACGAGCGGGACGGATAGAAAGTATGTCCGCGTTAAACTTAGCCGCAATTCCTGGTAAGTAAGCTGGTCTGTGTGCTTGCCATGAGTTGCCCCCGTCTTATTAACGCGAACGTACTTTCTATCCAATCTGCTCCTACTAGCGTATTGGGGAGAGCGAGTCTGATATAAATTAATTCCCCGTGAATAATGTGGCGGTAGCTCATGGTATAGCTACTGATCAGGATCTCCGCCCGCTTTCGAAAATCCAACGCATAATAAATGACTGAAAATTTATAACGCATTACTAGTTATCATAGGTAGTATGAACCGAAAGGTTGCGTATACCTGATGGTGCGAAGGAGTGCGAGTGGGACAGTCCTATACATGTATAGCTGCACTATCTCGCTCACACATCGTTGGAACCGCACTAGTGGGACGTCTACCTTATATATAGAAAATAGAAAAAATGTACTACCGCTATCGAAGCGACTTAATGACTGCGTTTGACGTCCATCGCTGGCGGACCGCTAGTATGCGGTTTGCATTGAGAGTGCCACCAGCAGTGAATGCCAAACTTACCCCCTTATTCATAAACGTCTGCTAACTTAGCAAGCCGCTAACTATCGTTTGTCCCTTTTGGTCTTATCAATATGTATGTAAGATAGAAAGGGACAAACAATACTTAACGGCTTGTTAAGTTAGGAGACATTTATGAATAAGGGGGTTTGTCATTAGTGGAAACACTACTTAGATTATGAATATACTTAAAATGATTATGAAAATTAATGCATTGAAAAATTAACTTTTTATAATTGAGTCGGTTTAGACAATTTATTAGTCTAAAAATGCAATAAGGGTTATTATCATATAATAAGAAATGGATAGTGGGTAACGCACCATACATTAAAGTAAAGGCTTACATAAAATTGTATATGCAACGTAATAATTATAGTAACGAAATAGCTATTAACAAAGATTTAACTTATAAATTTATGTAAATATTAATACATGTATTAATAAGGTATACTAATATAATAATCATGATTTGTACCTAAGTGATATAGAAATGTCACTCAAATTAAATTTGTGTGAAATTATTAGATGATGGTATGAAGCTGAGCACTTTCTTAAATCGAAATGTTTTAATAGTTTAAATGAGTCTTCCTCCGTTTTAGTTGATATTTTATACAATTTATAAACCAATTAAAATTTGCTTATTCATAAACTTTCATGTTCATAAGTATACCTCATATGCGTTCGTCAGCAATCAGTACATTTAAATAGGAAAAAAATCTGTCAACTTCAATGTATCTCGTGTCATTCTATCATATTTTTTTTCTATTTCATTGTAATTGTTACAGACGAAAGCATTAGGCTCTGTTCAGCCACAAAACTGAGCAAATGTCATTTCACTCGCTTAAAAAAAGATTGTTAACAAATTATAGGAGATAAAAATAAAAGAGCCGCATTTTCTTGAACTTTAAGACAACGGCTATCAGGGAAAGATATAATATTCATACCTTCAGAAAACTTTACATAGCCAATTCCATGATAAGGTACCTGGTTCCGCCGTGATCGGCTACAGAAACGAACATAAGATAAGCGCTCCTTTGTAAACAAAAAATACAAGGCTATAGTTGTATGTAGGCACTTGCTTAGTGGTGAACTATAAATATCGCCGTGTCTCTTTTATTTACACGAGAGCGCTTATCTTTTGTTCTGTTCTATAGGCGATTGCTCGTCGCTTACTTGTGCGAACCACGAAGTGTTGCCTGTCTCTCGCACTTGTGAATTCGCACGTAAGTGAGACAGGGAGGCAACATTTCGTTCATGGTAGGGCCTCTGGCCTACTACCGCGAAAATCGAAATTCGTAAATTTTGAGGATTTTTCTCTGTCATTCAAACGAATAAGGCGTCAGTCGACGTAATAAGGCCGCAGTGCCTATCTCGACTAGCAGATTATAAGAAAGTGGTCGGTTTCGACAACGCAGTGCCATCCGGGCTGGACCGGGTTGCCACAATTGGGATCATCACGTGTATGCCAAAGCGATTATTAGCCGCTCTCGCGGGGGCATCGTGGCATAGTTGAATCAGGACGTCCAAGACGCCAATCGGTTGAACGAATGAACCAATGAACGAAGCGGAACTATCTTTTCACACCACCTAGTCGAATACAGGAGGGATCAAAGTGGCTCTTTTCCGTTCATGGACTTTCTGCTGCCAGCCTAAAAAATAACAATAGAATATGAAAATAAATAGCACGTACAATACGTACATAATCAATTACGAATCCATTATGCGCAAAAATGTTAAATATGTCTATTCTCATAGGTAGTGTGAAAAGCTATAGGTATGTGTCATACGGTATCAAAATTATATTTGTCTTGGGCGTTAACGCTTGAATCCCTCATTTCGCTCAGGGTTCCACTTTAGACACATACCTACGTACCTCACTACGTTCGGGATTCTATTGTGGAATCCATCGCTTCATTCGAGCTTCAATGAACGCATTAGCCGAAAATATATCATTTTGATCCCTTGTGATATAATCTATTGTCGCAGTAATAGGAAAGAGTGACAGAGAGACAAGAGAAAACTACGCTATATAGTCGCCGTAAATGGAACTTGTATTCGAAATGTGTTTAATTTCCAATCTGCGTCATAGAATACCGCTAAATTCATGTGTTGACTCGTTCGCCCTTGGTACTGTTAAGGAAGGGGTTACTTCTTAATTTTTACTGCTCTTAGGACTACGACATGCCATGATGTCTGCGCTGTAAAGATACGATGCCACAATCTAAATTTGTAAAGTGAATAAGACTACTGATTAGACTTATATATTTGCTGCAAATCTATGACATTATTACACGATCTCTGTTACACCTGTCAGCACTAAGGGTGAATGTGATAGCATTAGGCCTGAATTACACATGTAAGTTTTTACTTAAGCAGTAGGAACGGAACTAAGTATACTAAGGAATGAGAGAAGAATACCACATTATAAATTTTTAGTATAGCTCTTTCCGTACTATTTACGTAATAACTTCAAGGTGGAATTCCATCCTAAGGCACTGGTCTCACCGCGAGCTACTAAGCTATGAACACGAACAAAAAATACGCACTCCCGTGTAAATAAAAGAGACACTGCGATAGTCGGCGGTCGTAGCTTTCAGCTATCACCGCCAGGCGGGTATCGCCGTGTCTTTTTTTACACGGGAATGTGTATCTTTTGTTCGTGTTTATAGCCCATAGTGCATAGCTTAGTAGCTCGCGATGCGACCAATGCCATATGCCGTTCAAGTTTAGCAGCAAGTATAGGTACAGTCGATTACAAACACGTATCCATCAGATATATCGGAGCAGCCAAGATACTAACCAACATCTCAGAAGGCCTCTATTTTCACGCGGTTAGAGTGCATATTCAAATGTTTTTTATAAATAAAATAATAAAAAAAACCGCCGCCCGTTTCTCAAAAGCTTGTAAGCTTGAAGTCTCTTTTTGACATCATTAATAAGATAAGGACTTCCGCTTGTATTACAAGTTACAAGCTTTCGAGAAATAAGTCCTTGATATATGTGATGGTAAATGTTATAAGTGTACTTTGCAGTAAGATGAAAATTTGGATAAATTTCTTTGTAGTGGACTGTACATGTCTTGGGTGGAAATTAGAGGTTTTCGTATCTTTAAGCGGAACTTCCAACGATTCGTTTTTTATATAAGATTTTATGAAACTTTTGAAGTTTACTTTTAAATGTACAGTTAAGATGTAGTATTGGTACGGATGAGATTTGTAGGTCATACTGAGCACAAAGTATTCTAAGTTTTACATATCGCTACACGAATGTTACCTACAAGGTTCCATGTTAGACTTTTATCAGCTTGAATTTTGAACTATTTCACTTTGATTTGATTGATTGACACCAAGTCGAAATTTAATCACCCCGAAAATGTAACATTGAACACTGTTATATTCCCAAAATTGATTTGGTGTCGTGTATTAGCTAAAATGTGTGGATCATACATGATTACCATCCTTAGGCACTGGTCTCACCGCGAGCTACTAAGCTATGAGCTATAAACACGAACAAAAGATACTCCCATGTAAAAAAGAGACACAGCGAGACTAACCCGGCGGTGATAGCCGATAGCTGGGCGAGTATAGCCGTGTCTCTTTTATTTACACGGGAGTGCGTATCTTTTGTTCGTCTTTCTAGCCGATAGTTCATAGCTTAGTAGCTCACGGTGAGACCAGTGCCTTAGCTTTTTCTTAAATTGCTCTCCATGCACTTTGCTTCTTCCAGTATCCCAACAAAAGATCATTAAACCATTCCATGTAATACTTTCTAGGTTTATCATGTTGAAGTTATCATTTAATCGAGATACAACCTAATATTATTGTAGAGGTAAATTCACAAAGCTGGCACGAATGGATCGAGTAAGTGACAGAAAGTATCTATGTGTGGATGTCAAAATGACAGTAGATACAGGTTGGTATGATGTATGTCATTATTTTCATTCATTCCATTCGTGCCAGCTTTAGTGAATTTACCTGTATAAGGGTGAATCAACTTTTTTCTGTCTGTTATTGCCATGGTTTCGGTCGCCTGAGTCACGATGGTCTTATGCAAAATTATGATTTATGATACTTAAATTATGCAAACATGCATGTAGTGCTTGTTTGTAGATGGCCCATTAAGGACCGGACTTAACAACCCCAGAAAAATGCATGTTTGCATAGTTTAAGTACCATAATTTTGCATAAAACCAGCGTGACTCAGGCGACCGTAACTATGGCAATAACACACAGAAAAAAGTTGATTCACCCATAAACACAAAATACTTTTCGACCTTTTACCTAGAGGGCGCTTTAGGAGAAGATTCATTCGTTCTGTGTAACGGTAAAGGTACAACTATATTATTCTAGAAACTATTTTCATCTGTTTATAATATAATACTTGATGTGCAAAATGTATGACCTGTTTTAGTTACGTTTATTAACATCTTATGAGTATTATGTTCAACAGATTGTAGTTCAAAGTAGATTTTAAGTTTTGTAATATATGTATTTGAATCTCTGAACGTATAGCATTCCTTTTTGTCTGACATTCGATGAAAACTCTAATAACTTAGCTAACTTAGGTTTTTACTAGGAATTCCTAATTCAATGAACTGTAATTCAATGGTATGATTAATTAAATTTCGGAGAAAAAAACAGCATTAAATTCTTATTGTCTATGGGAGTCTAATTCTTAGCGTCAACATTTTTTTAAATATGATGTGGTTATAAGACCAGTCTGTTTACTCTCGCTAGAGACCAGTAAAATTTAAGACTGCTAGTCTCGACGCAGAAAAACAAGTCTTTATTAGTCTCTCGTCTACGCGATTCATGCCGTCCTTTGACTACTTAATACTACTTAAATGTATCGTCGGTGGGCAAATCATTACCTTAAAATAAACGACATATTAATTTAGTTCAGAACCCTATCGCAAACTTCTAAAAAATTGAATATTTTGAGGGTGTATGAACTTTTTTCGTTCAGTTATTACGGTCTCCTGAGTAACCCTGGTTTTATGCAAAATTATGTTACTTAAATTATACGAACATGCATTGTTCTGGTGTTAATAAGCCCTTTCCTTTATGGGCCACCTACAAACATGGACTACATGCATTTTTTCATAAATTAAGTACCTAACATAATTTTGCATATAACCATGTTTACTCAGGAGACCGTAATCATGGTAATAACAGACCGAAAATATTGGATGTCATATACCAAAAAAAAACGACTAGGATCCCCAACGTCCGAGGTGGAAATCGAACTCGGTCTTAGTCACCAGTCAATTTTCTCGGATATATGCAATCCCTTACAAGGCTAGGCAGGCCATACTACCTTTGACCATACTCTCAGGGCAAGCAATACATGCATGCACCTCTTATCAAAATACTTTTCAGTTTTCTAAGAATAGCTAGAGAGTTGGTGCTGCCATCTAGTAATCGACCGAACAAAGCCAACAGATCGAAAAAAGTTGATTCACTCTTGAGCATTTGATATACCTATGGCATAGTGGCCCAATTAATTATGGGCCACAAAGCCCATGCTTCATTACGCCGCGATACTTACACAATCTCGTATCTGCAACATTCACTTGATAAAAAAACACCCTTATTTAGATTGAAAGAAAAACTGTCATTTCCATGAATCGATTGCAGTATTTCCGAGGTTGCGTCAGTATAGTGACGATTAGACAATACCCCATAGGTACAGTGGCGTTCAGAATTGCGTGGACGATTTTGTATGAATTTATTCATAAACTGTCCATGCCATTTTGAACACAACTGTACCTGACTTTTGAGAACATTAAACCATTTTGTCATCACTATCATGTATCTTTAGTTTCATTATACATATTGACTGTACTTAAATACGAAGTTTCTGTAACTTTAACAGCTTGCCATAGTTATGTAGAAAATTACCAACTTCGATTTTTTGTCAATGCTTAAGTCACATTGACAAAAATGTTGAGTTGGTCGCTTTCTGCATTACTATGGTCAACTTATGGTTTCCAAATGATATACTGATAAATTGAAACTAAAATCTGATTAGAATAGAGAAGGACCGTATGCAATCAGTTAGAGGGAGTCAGCATCTGTCCCATTCCAATGTCAGGTATTCTGGCTGTAATTATCTAAGTCTGACATTTTATGAATGTAGAAAGGAAACTGAGGTTAGTTGTAACAGAGGTCAATTGAAACAAATTTGCGGTATCAAAAATACTTTGAGATAATAACAAACGAACGATAAGCCATTTGCAGATGTATACGAATCACAAAATACGAGTAAATATCCCAATTACCTCGTTTCAAACTCGCCTCGGTGTACCTAATATGTTACCTACTATATTATGTATGTATATGAATTCATTATTTGTGGTAGTGTTTTTATAAACTTTCTCTTATTAAAACGCCATTCCCAATGTAGACTGATGTACAGACGTCAACTTACGGCCGTGGCATATTCATAGTAAACATGTGGAAATAGACTTCCCGCCGCGAGATTCTTTCGCTTTATATGCTAACCCTACCAATCTGTGGACTGATCAACTGTTTATGTCCATGTTATGTACAATTAACAAATATAATAAACATTCATCACACTTGCTGTCTATGCGCGCCATTGCTTGTGTGCGTAACGTAAAAACGTATGCATCACGGTCGGTAAGTGGAATACTAACTCGAGTCATTAAAGCCCTCCGCCTAACGGCTTCTAACTCTCTAGTTAGAAGGTAATTCCGCACTTACCTCCCTTGTTGCACGATGTACTATAATATACAATGAATTATTGAACCTTTTGATCGCCCTAGTCGAGTCTAATAAATAAGAGAGGTCTATTTTGGTCTTAAATGTAAAAATTACTCCTATTTATATGTAAGCTTCGATATGCGTGGTGTAATTTTGCATTTTGCATTGGTGGCGACACGGGCACTCCCGATGTAATATTCACGGCGGTCAAAAGGTTACGTGTCATAAAGTACTTTCTCCAGTTATTATCTATCTCAGATAAACTCTTAAATTCATACAAACATGTTTACAATCAGAATAATGAAGTCGTAAGTTTATAAAACTACATTTTTCTTAACCTTTTTTATATTAATCAACGATACATTAGTTGTAGTTTTATACTTGTAAAACCAAATTGTTTATATCTTTAATATATACCTGTTGATAATAATGTGAAATAATATCCTTAATAATTAATGAATATAGAATTTGTTATAATTTAAACATTGTTTAATTTTGTATTTACCACCAATGTACAATCAACAACACAGCTGTGACTACAGACAAAGTGCCAGAAATATGTATATACACACCTTTATGTATTATAAGTCCACCTGAGTTTCTTACTGGTTCTTCTCAGGAACGGTGTAGGGTTTGAACCAGTAGTAGATTTTTTTCTCTCTCTTGATGTCAGACGATTCGAAAATGCTTATTAATAAGCTTACTTGAATAAATAATAGTTTGACTTTGACTATGTCCAGGCAATAAAGTTCTGTTTACATATTTTTGGTACTTTGCCTGT
Source organism: Thaumatotibia leucotreta (assembly GCA_025490895.1). Classification (NCBI taxonomy): domain Eukaryota; kingdom Metazoa; phylum Arthropoda; class Insecta; order Lepidoptera; family Tortricidae; genus Thaumatotibia; species Thaumatotibia leucotreta. The sequence goes on from JALPQI010003477.1 coordinate 20,473, forward strand.
GTTCACAGGTGTGTTGTTGACTGTATGTATATATGTCACAAAAATAGTGGGAAGTTGTTGGGGCGCATTCAGTATCAATTCTGTATTGTATATTGTATGCATACCCCGAATGTCCAAATTTGCAAATTTAGAGTATACATCCCTGTCCCACTAATGACGCCTTCGTTGGAGTATCAGAGACAGAAACTCAACAAACAAACAAAGAGTATAAAACTCTCATGAGATGCCACAAACCAAATTATTTAAATAATAGTTAGTCGTGTACTGAAAATATTTATTTTATTACACATTATTTATTCGAAAAACTTAGTTTACCTAATACTGTTACAAAATTTTATATTAGTATTAAAAACATTTTTAAAATATTAAAATAACAAAGTTGTGAAAACCGCTGTGATGATTATATTTGAGGATTCAGAACTGAACGTAACTCAGTAAATAAAAAAAATAAGTTAAATCTATGAAATAATCGAGCAAGTTAACGTAGCGCCATCTACAATAAATATAATCAAACGTTAACCATTAGGGTGCGGCTCCACTGACGCGGAGAGGAGCGGAGATGTGCAAAATTGACCAATTACATTCTTCAAATTCAAAATTCGAAACACTGTGATGCGATCTCATTGGCCGCGGTCTTAACAATGTGTCCATAAGAGCAAAAGGGACAAACAATTATTAGCGGCTTGTTAAGTTAGCAGACGTTTATGAATAAGGGGGTTAGTTAATGCTTCTTTGATGAAAATTTTAACGTAATAATCTATGCGTTGCGAAATACAATTTAGTGTAACAACTTTTGGGGGACAAAAAGGCGAAATCCTCAAAGTTTCTATGAACAATCAACAAAATGTGCCATTTTTTAAATATGACGCCTTTTGTACTCCCAAACGTTGTTTGACAGAGTACACATTGTAATTAGTGTGACTAACTTTCGTAACAATTAACGCGATCATGGTTTTTGTTTTGATAAAGGCCTTACAATTTTTTTTACATGACAGGGAACTTTTCAGAAAACATAAATATTATCTACTTATATGAATATAAATATTAGATGTCATATAGATTCAAATCCCACCTTCGACGTTGGTAAAAACAGTTTTTTTTTGCTTTATGACAACTAATATTTGTAGTATTTCAAACATAAATAAAAATATTTACTTAATAAAGTTTGTGTGGTTTTGGCACATTGCTTTCTTATCCCCTTATTCATAAACGTCTGCTAACTTAACAAGCCGCTAATAATTGTTTGTCACTTTCGGTCTTAACAATGTGTCCATAAGAGCAAAAGGGAGAAGCAGTTATTAGCGGCTTGTTAAGTTAACAAACTTTTATGAATAAGGGGGTTAGTTTATAATTTTAATACAATCTAACAACTTGCTCACATCCACGACATTTCACGTTTGACCATTTGCAAACAATTCTCAATGGTCAAATTGTTTCTCAGAACACTATCATAGGCCACACTTAATTCTCCCGTTTCTTCCGACACAACTAACGTTATAGAATCACTCACTTCGCTTACACCTAATGCTGCTCTATGTCTTGTTCCAAATTCGGATGGCAAAGTTCTTTGCGACAATGGGAGATACGTCGAGGCGGCTGCGATTTTCCCATTTCTGATAATTACTGCGCCATCATGCAACGCTGTATTCGGTGTAAAAATGTTCATAATCAGCTCTGCAGTTACATCAGCATTCAAATGGGTCCCAGTTTCAATTATATCCTGTAAATTCATAATTCTTTCGATCGTTATAAGCGCGCCAATTTGCTTTTTAGACAAGTACTGTAACGCTTTTTCCATAGATAAAAATAAATCAGTGTTCACGTTTCTTCTTTTTTTCAAGTGTATTTTTCTTCCTAAAAGCTGTAATGCTTCTCTTATTTCAGGCTGGAAAACGACGATGCCGACGATAGGTCCGCAGCTAGTTATTGTTTCCATCAAAGATAAGAAAATATTGAAATTGGTTATTTCGGCTAGAGTTTTAAGAAAGATGGTAACTGCGACCCCTTTAATCAATTGTGTAAATTTCGACTCCATTTTGAGGGACACAATTGTGATTATAACTGTTGCTATAAAGACTTTTAGATTTATTAACTTAAAACTTCTCTCGTTAATGATGCTATCGCTTGTGTTATACAGTTCAAATACGTTCGTCATAATAGCAAAAATATTATAACACCGAGCCAAGTCTTGAACACTTTTGAACAGAGTGGAGTTACTGATTTAAACCACTCGCTTATATATATGACTTTTTTTTGAGCCGGCAATATTTATCATGTTATCAATGTTATTGAATTATAACAATATATAAGAAGAAGAACAATTATATAAGAAGGAATTTACTAAATTACTATTTGCAATGGTTACCTATATTTCATTGTTATTTTTATAGTTAAAACTACTTAAATTGATTGAAGACCTAATTATTAGTATTACGCTGGTCACATTATCGGGCGGGGATTTTGGGTATCATTTGTTTAAAAGAGGATTCCCCTCGTAATTTTCTTTAAATTTTACTAGCCGTGATACACCTGACAGACTAGGTAGTGGACATTGTAAGCTGTTAAAGTACCCAAAGGTAGCTTTATACTTTGCTGTTGTTGTGTATACTACAAAAGAGCATAGGTACTTTTTCAAATAAAAACGTGTAAGTTTACCAAGGTAGTATTTATTTTACAATTTTTACAGCTGGAAATTAGTACCTACTTACATAATGTCTGTAGGTGCTTTGAAGCCAAATTGGATGTTGTTGCCCATGGATGGAGTTTTGCCATGTTGGATGCGTACTGGGATGGTACTTTAAAATTCTAATCGTGTTATTTGTTATCTTTGTTTTACCATTGTGATTATTTTGTAGCCTTGATTGGTAAACTTGTTTGCATAGTAGATGTCAAATTCCTCTCGTCTTGTAAGTGGCTAAGGTAGTTTATGTACGAAATAGTACGAATGAAATATATTTTTTTATTATTTTAATGCATAAATAGGTAGAGATGTAAATGAAGGGTCCACGGAAAGACCATATAAAATACTTTAAAAAATGAGGGCAAATTCACACCTATTCTGTTAAAAGTAAGGTGGTTTTCCCTCTGTAATTTGAATTGACTAGACATGTTCTTTCCGTGGACCCTTCAAATAATTTGTATATCACAAGTCTTATAGGTATTCAGAGAGTTCCCTCTGGAAATGTGTTTGCCGTGTATTTACGAACTCGTCGCAGTATAACTATTTTTAAAATAAAATAAATAAATAAAATAAATTATGAAGGTTTTACTTGGCCAGGCTGTGTAAGTAAACGCAGTAGCTAGTATTTTCTTGTGTGTGTGAGCTTCAATATTAACCTACATACTATTTCCATAAATTCTCCGGTACCGCTCGGCCACTCGGTCTTAGCAACCACCAGTAAATTTTCTCGGGTATATGCAATCCCTTACAAAAATAGACGCCTTTGACCACATTCCTTTTCCACTCCACAGCCTTTCACCATACTCTAAGGGCAAGCAATACATGCATATGTAATGCATGCACCTTCTATCCGAATACCTTTTAGTTTTCTGGTGCTGGCATCTATTGAATTTTTTTTGTAACAAAAATGTTTTTATTACCTACTAAATATTTTGATTTGTGTTTAAATTTTTTCCTATGTATTGCTCCTATTGGATGTATTCCTAAATACTGGATGTCATATACCAAAGCAAAATAGACCGACCAAGATCACCAACGCACGTCCGAGGTGGGAATCGAACTTATCGAACCCACGTAAAAGCCGAGTGCGATCCAATATTTATAATTTATATATTAAGTAGTGTACTTGGGAAAAAAATAAAAAACAAATCAAAATATTTATTTAAAAAAATATTGAGTTTCACAAAAACTTCATTTTAATTCTTGAATCAATTTGTATTCATTGTCGAGCCTACTCTAATTCAGTTATTACTGTTATTTGAGTTATTTATATGTACCTACTCAACAAATGTAAAGTCCCTAAATATGTATATTCTTAACCGGGACTGGATGATCCTAATAAGAAAAGTTGATGAAATATAACAACAGGTGGCGCTATTCTAGACTAATATTTAAATAAATGTAGCCATATTTTAACCGAGGAGGAGGTTTTCAAATCGACTGTTTTCTTATACATAGGTTTGTTATCCGATATCTCCGAGAGACATAAACCGATTTTGTATGACAAGTAGCCATTTTTAAAGGTATGAACAGCAATACATATTTTTCTAGCAATTTAAATAATAAAATTTAGTTATTTTACCCTATTCCTTTCTTCAAATATACTTTATTTGCTAATGCATGCTCTAGATTGGTATTATAAAAACAGGTGTTTATTTTTTTATATTTCAGTGGGTTCGATTCCCAGAAGGAATGCAAATGAGGAAGCAGGCAAGTTTTTTTTGCCTATACAGGGCGTCCCAAAGTTATGGGACAGGAAGGGGAAGTACCTTAAATATCGTAGATAGGATATTTTGCTGTAAGAAGACTTTATTTTATTTTGAAAATTAAATAATACTGCATTGAAATAATCCAAAAAAACAGCTTTTTTTAGGCATCGTTTTTTTTTCGTAATTTTATGATGTCATTCGAAAGTATGGATAAAAAATAACATTTATTTTTAAGAAACATAGTATCTAAATCTAAAAGAATAACCAAACAAGTTTGGTTCAAAATTCGAAAAAAATTGTAGTTGGTTCGATCTCCGGTGAAGCAAGTAATTTTTTGAAAAACTTGAATGCGATATTACTATTTTTTTTAAATAACATTAAGACTTCTTTCAGCAAATATTTAAGGTACTTCCCTTTCATGTCCCATAACTTTGAGACGCTCTTAGACCTTAGGGTGGTTCTTATTTTTGCAATTTTGTAGGATGATCGAACCAATGAAGGAGCTCTTTGCTCTCCCGATTGCAATTTTCTAGTAGACACTCTCATTTTGTTATTCATGGTCCGGCTACTACAGTCAAGGGCAAAAATATGTATACACTTTTGCACCTTATTTTTACGGCATAAGATAAAAAAGTGTATGCATATTTATGCCCTTGACTGTACTATCGTGCTTCAAAATTACGCATCTCTCATATAGCTCTATCCGCGTAAGGCCTAACATGCAATTTTATTTTAATGCTATTTTTAGCCTTGTTGTGTAATGGTTACTGCTGAATTTGGTTTGCGAAATCAATTAAACAAAGGATATGCTATTTTATTGATTTTATTGCAAATGTACTCACACTCCACTTGAATGGAGTTTAAACATCATAATTAAATATAGGTACAGCTTGATTCTTTAGCCAGCAGGGAACAGGGTACTTAATACGGGATGACTGAGTTCCTTCCTGAGAGAACTCAGTCATCCCTTACTTCCACTAAGGAGACAAACAAGAAATAGATAAAAAATAATCTCATAGTTATGTCTAATGAGGGTTTTCTGAAATGACGTTCACCAGGTCTGGAAACTTGTCTAAATTCTCAGAGCGCCTATAGTTTCGTGTTTAAATGTTCTGTATGATTTAATAAAATTATATTAAAAAATACCTTCTAGTTAGGTTTTGTTTGGAGCTAGATAAGTGTAATAAGTAGATAAGTGTGCTAGGTAAGTGTGTAGTAGGTGTTTCTTAGCGGGGCCTTACGGCTAAGTGGCGCCAACTAGTGGCATACGTTTTCGAGAAAACCCTCAACGATAAGTAGCCAAGAATGAATTAACTCATAATTAGGAGATTTTTTCCGGGAATACTGTCTCTATAGTGAAAGTTGGCCAGCATGGCCGTCCCTAGTACCCTGTTCACTCCTGCTCATGTCCTAAGAATCACTCTGTAGCTGTATATCCCTTTCTAGGGCTCCATCTTAAACAAGAAACCCTAGTTTCATTAGGTCCGTCTGGTCGACCGATGGCCGTTGGGGCGGAAAGGTTCTCGAGTGGCGGCCACGTACCAGAAGGAATAGCGTGGGTAGGCCCCCCACAAGCTGACCTGGTTAAGGTCGCAGGAGTCCGCTGGATACGGTTCGCGCTGGACCGGTAATTGTGGCAATCTTTAGAGGAGGCATAGGCCTTGAACATAGGTTCAGCAGTGGACGTCGTCTTTCGGCTAATATGATACAAATACAAACATTCTGGACAAAAATTACTGCAATCAACATTCTATAAGAATTGAGTGATAGAGTGAAATAATTTATTTCATCGGCATTCATTTATTTTGCAATTAACGAACACATCGGCTTCCTGCTTCAATACGACAGACCACTCATACTTGACAGGACAATCAACATTACCCAGCAGATAATGAAATTTCCCAAGTACAATCGATTTTTGCGAACGCTTTAACGCTGACAGACTATTTGGTGCAACCCACCCTTAACTACTCGTGTGTCGCGAATATTTTTTTCTAATAGTTTCCTCGTCACTGATCAGTGCTTAAACAAACGAAGGGTTATTGAGGCTTTTTGATATTTTTCACCACACTTGCTGTCTAAGCGCGCCATTGCTTGCATGCATAGCGGGAGTAATAGAAAATTGAAATTCCCTAGGGAGTAATTGAAATGTCAATACGTCATTTAATAATATTTTGTCTTAAAACTTTTTTTGTCGACAAGTGTGATGAAAGACATTGTATGCATCACGGAATACTAACTCGAGCGGCGTCGGGCTTATAACACTCTCGTTAGTAATTCCGTACTTACCTCCCTTGATGCACAATGTATTATTTTCTACCACTATGGGGCGGTGAGATGGTAGCACTGTGGCGTAAGGTCAAGTCAAAGACAAAATAAGGTGTACACAAAAATGTTCAAAAATATGTCCCAGTGCACTCTAATTCTGTGTAATATAAGAACGTATTTATGAGCGGATTCTTTCGATACTTATTTTTGCACTTGACTGTCCAACGAACGGTCAAAATAAATACTTATCTACATATTTTTGGTTTACTTACTGATTTTTCTTTAACATGAAAGTTAATGATACCGTCAAGGTTGAGAACATTTTTATAACGATAAGTATGTCATTAGTTACGATCTTACGATAAATTTAAGGGAATCCCCGAATGACGTCTCTACATTCCTTATTTTAGGGTTAGCCGAAACCGAACCCTTATAGTTTCGTCATGTTCATACAGGGTGTAAGTCTAAAGGTGCGGTTCTAGCGCCCGTTCTAAGAAATCAACCAATCACATTTTGTGTACCGATCGAATTTCGTAGTGGGAGGTTAGAACAGCGAATGCTCTTTTAGTTTAACCGCACCTTTATACGGGCGAAGCTCTTAACCGGTGTTAGTTTGTTTACGACATAATTAGTACATTCAAATAACTTTTACTTAAAATTAGAGCAACAAAATTTTCCATACAAAATAATTCGGCGCGCAATGTAGAGCAACATACGCGAGTTAAAGACTCGATGACAGCTAGAGTCTGGCTAATGAAATATTGCCCCAACTTTTGGTGGGAAATTCAAAAAATCTAGGGCTGGATGTGTGACAAGCCCCAGATTTTTTGAATTTCCCGCCAAAAGTTGGGGCAATATTTCATTAGCTAGAATCTAATTTCATAAGCAGAAGACATAACTGCCATATCAACAAAAAAAAATGTTCGTGCCTACATTGCAGCAACGATAATCTTCAAAAAATTCTGTGGGGTCATAATTGAGAGTAATTTAAAAAAAAACCTTATAATCCATGATTACACTAATGAATCCCATGCCTGGTTTAATTGATCGCCTGTATTACACACTGTATATCTGTATTTATTTATTTATTTTTATTTATTTAATCTTTATTGCACAAAAGAAAAACTTATAGTACAAAAGGCGAACTTAATGCCATACGGCATTCTCTACCAGTCAACCTTGAGGCAAAGCAGAAAGATTGCAGGCGGTGCATTAACAAAACATTAATAAAATTAAGTTAATGAAAACAAAGCATAGTCTCAAAAACAAATAAAATACTAAGAATACTAAAATACACATATACATAATATTTATATGAATACATATATTATACATACATTAATAAATAATATATACTATATACCCAATAAAAGTAGTATTAAACATTATTTAACTTTTATCTACCAGCAAAGAAACCACGAACAGATTTTTTAAAGGCGTATTTGTTCGGCTGTATAACATGCATATAAATTTTACTCAAACATTAGGTACTTCGTACAGTACACCGCTCAGAACACTAAGTGGAAACGCGGCTTAAGGGTAAGATGTAAGATGGCCTACCGCGAACTCCAAAGTTCGCAAATTTCGGGGATTTGTCTCTGTCACACCAACGAAGGCATCATTAAGAGTGACAGAGACAAATTCCCGAAATTTGCTAACTTCGGAGTTTGTGGTAGGGCCGAAGAACCTATCCAATCCGAAGCATCGCAGATTCATAACTTTCATAAGGCACTGGTCTCACCGCCATCTATGAACTATCGGCTATAAATACGAACAAAAGATACGCACTCTCGTGTAAATAAAAGAGACACCGCCGGCGAGTATCACCGTGTCTCTTTTATTTACACGAGAGTGCGTATCTTTTGTTCGTGTTTATAGCCGATAGTTCATAGCTTAGTAGCTGGAGGTGAGACCAGTGCCTAACACAAACAAACTATCATCATCATCTTAATTTCGAGCAGTCTCTGTCACGCCGATGACGCCTTCGTTGAAGAAGGGTATTATGAAGAATATGAAAAAAATTCTCATACCCGACATTTTCAGGGAATTCCCCTTTGATAAGTCGGGAGGTAAGTTTGCAGCTCTTAGATGAAGCGTAGGTAGCTAGTCAAAATTGGATTATACCGTAGAGGCATTCGCGGATCCAGGGGGAGGGGGGCACTTGCCCCAATCCTGACACTGGACTTATGGCCGGTTCACATTATTCCAGTAGCATTCCAGTCCAGCAATCCAATCCAGTACTGGAATAATGTAAACCGACACTGGAATGCACCCATTCCAGTGAGCATTCCAGTCCAGTGACTGGAAAGACCGTCAACTTTTCATTCCAGCTCACCCAATCCGGCGGCACTGGAATAATGTAGACAGCCATTCCAGTTCCAAACCAGTGCTGAAAGAAATGATTGTCAGCGATATGTTTCCAATCCAGCTACTCTTAAAATACTGGAGTAATGTAAACGATATGGTCCAGTCCAGCACTGGACTGGATTAGACTGCTGGATCACTGGACTGGAATGTGAACCGGGCATTAGGTATGCCTAGGTGCTGTTTTAAGCATAAAATACTATCATGTCATAGCCAATCAGCTATCAATGCCCCCTCCTGAAGGAAGTCATGGATCAGCGGTGGATCCGCGTCTGCGGAGAGGCCAGGGTGCTCACAAATATATCAGGATGCTTAGCCAAGTTGCCAAGCGCTAGCGCTTAGTAGCGTATCGTAGTTTTCCCTCTCTGTCACTCTTTCATATTAGAGCGACAAAGACAGTTAGCTGCGTAAGCTGCGATTGGCAACTTGGCTAAGCGTCCTGAAGCGGGCTCTACTCCTACGGACGGCGCGCAGCGGCGGATAGCATTCTCAGATATTTTTCATCTCTCCTTTTCAGAAAGTTGAGTTTTCATGGGTAGGTAAGCGGGTGGAAAATTGCTTTTCCTCCCCTAGGGTGGGAAGAATTTAAGTAAGTAAAAAAGCTAAAATTCTCTATTGGTAGAATGGCCAGTAGCAAGACCCTAGCAAAAACCATAATAGGCCGCACACCACTAATGAATGACACCTATACCCTTCTCTTTATATTGTATTAAAAAGTTTGGTCAACCGACAAGTGCAATAGCATTAGATAAGAAAACGTAATAATTATTTTCTGTTTTAATTTCCTCAAAGTCGGAATGAAAAGTAGAGTGCTTACCACGGGGAAAGAAAGGAACCCATTTAACCCTGGACCTTTCGCGCTCTGCCTACGGTCGAGCGCAAAAATATCTTAGGTTAAATGGCTTCCTTTCCGCCCTTGGTTAACAATCTACTATTGAGCATCCGGGCCGGTCCGATGTAGGTATCTGAGGGCCACTGTACAAGGGACCATTCATTTATTACGTAAGACTATTTTTTTATTATTATTATTTTATTTATTTTCCCTAAGGAATTTCACTTATCTATAGCTGTCGCGACGTATACAAGCAATAGCGCGCTTAGAAAGCAAGTGTGCGGAAAAAAAACTGCGTTCACATTAAGCAAAATTTATATCATAAGTTATGATACGATACCTGCTTTAATTTATTGCCCGAATTAGATTTACACACTGTATAACCATTAGCACCGTACCTAACTGAATAAACTAGGTCAAATTAATAGGTACATACTTACTATGTTAATGGCGTAGGTAGGTATTATTACAAGTATTTAGTTGTTATTATATATTTAATGAATTACTTGACACAATTTTAATTTAAAAAAATTAGAATATCGTCCCACAAAACTGTTACAACAGTTTGACTGTGGGAGCGGCAGTAGAATACTAGGGTATTTATATTAATTAATATTCATATTTAATAGTTCCATGTCAAGGAATGAATATCACCAAAATAAATCAGAATAGTTCACTGAAAAAAAACGAATCCTAATTACTTTTAATATGTAGGTAGGTAATGGGTAGGTACTTAATACTTTTTTGTAACTATCATTTTTATCCCGTAGCATAGCAGTATTAATTATCGTCTACAAAACAGGTTTTGTATCATAATTCGACCCAGCAAGTATTTTCATCGTCATAATTGTGCCAAATATAGATAAAAATACAATTATGTAGATGCATGACCTGTGTATGGTCAGTCCGTCTCCGTCTGCAGATTATTCTCCTGCAAATTTCTCTTTTCTGTAAAAATGGCGCTGACATCTATTACTTGACGTGAAGTTAGTAGAGAAACGATTAGTTCTCATTTTAGCCACCCGCATACATAACTTTGCGGCACTATACTTTCACGATGATTCAACGGATAACGTTAATTATTTCTATGTGTGTGTTTGGATTATGCACACAAGCTTAAACAGTTGTACACAGACGCATGACGTCATCGATCGGCGGCCGGTGAGAAAATCGGGCCATTCACGAGCAAACATGCTTGAGAAACGTATTTTGCTCGGTGGTAGTATTTTTATAACGGCAAATTAAGCTATAAAATGATAATAACTCTACGTTGACATTGTGAAGGAGTCTATCTATATCGGGTGGCATGTATTTTGTAGCCCTAATATTTTGTCGTATAAACAACTTTAACCGAATAACGAATGGCAGTTGCTTTGTCGAGCATTATGCTGAAATAGTTGAGCTTAATGTTGTTTAATATAGTATCTAATTTGTAAAATTGTCGAATGTTAGATGTGCGATTGTGCAAAAAATGAGAGATTTGTAAGTTAATATTCTATGTACTAATAATGAGGGTTTTCGATATTTAGTTTACATGATAAGACAAGCAAGGATGAATGCACTTTATTGAACATAAAATATCTAAATTCTATTTTATTTGGAAGTTTATTGATTTTGTAATAGATTACGATTTACGACTAATAAGCGGTCGTGGAACTGAAGATTGATTTTTTATAATATGTGCCATCGTCGTCATTACCCACAGCCACAGCCCCTTATTGCCCACTGCTCTGCACTGAGTAAAAGCTCCCAGTTCTGTGCCAATATAGCCCAAGATAATCCCGTAATTCTTCTAATGATGTCATCGACCCATGGCGCTGACGGAAGACCGACGCTCCTTTTTCCTGAAAGAAGTTACTAATCCATGAGAATTTGGTTCGACATGCCATTGCTCTGTCTTGCGACATGCCCCGTGCGATTCCACTTGAGTTTCAAAATACGCAACCCGCAACTTGTACACATTCTCACGTGTAAGCTTCCATATCTAATTCTCGGCATCATGTATTTATGATGGGCAGGACACACTGATTGAAGAAGCAAGTCTTCAGCTTTACTTCTAACTTAACCTAATCCATTAGTTTAGTAATAGTTGCTTTCCATGAAGGTCGCAGTTTAAATTAAAACTAACCTAACCCACTGACATAGTAGTGCAGTGGATGGTTTCTGTGTCATTAGCAACAAACTGTGTCTGTAGCAGTTTGTATCTTTGTACCTACCACCTAAGGGTGTGTAGGCTAGGTAGGGTGATATGGATGTTATGGTCATATGGTTAGTCAAGTAACTCTGTAAATTGTAGAGGGGGGGGGGACACTTTTTAAGACTTTGAGAGCAGATATCTCGAAAATGATCCGCTTAAATAAAAATGTCTTGTAAAAACCTTCACATCATTTTTAAATACCTTTCCATTGATAGCCCACCCTTTTATGTACATCAAAAATAGTACATTACAACACAAGTGCGAAAAACATGAAATTCTAAACGAGTGGCAATGTTTTAAAACACGGCCGATAGGGAGTGTTTTAAATCGACACGAGTTACGACGTTTTTTAGTGCAGATGGCCCTCCGAAGATTTGGACCTGACGTAAAATGACCCACTTCTCGCACTAGAGCCTAAAAAAGGCACCATCCGTACTAAATAATATTTTCTACTCCTCGGTTACATGTATGGAGGGCCTCACCACCTAACCCAACACCAATTTTTTTTACAACATAATATCATAATTATTTAGCGGTTTATTCAATACAAATCCTTACCAAATTTCATTACTGTAGCATGTAGCATTTATATTTTTCGAGTAAATCGGCTGTGACAGACGGACAGATGGACATGAAGAATCTATAAGGGCAGTGGCGTATCTAGGGGGGGGGGGCAGGGGGGGCTCGTGCCCCGGGCGCCAAATTAGAGGGGGCGCCAAATCGCCCAACATTTTTAATTTCCTTTTGCATATTTTATTATACCTATGTAAAAAAATCGAAAATCTATATGCGTTATCTATCAGAAGGGGCGCCAAATCAGCCAAGATTTTTGATTGCCTTTTGCATAATTTATACAATAAAAAAATTTAATTCATAAAATGCTAGATTGGCACGTTTTCCGGGCGTCAAATTAAGCGGGGCGCCAAATCAGCAATTCATTTGGATTTCCTTTTGCATAACTTACACGTAAAGAAAATCTTCATGTGTAAATTAAAACAATGTTAGATTGGTACATTTTCCCTGGGCGCCAAATTAGGAGGGGCACCAAACAAGTCAAAATTTTTGATTTCCTTGTGCATAATTTATACATAAATAAATCAAAAATATTTATTGTAAATATGTATAGAGGGGACGCCAAATCGGCCAAGATTTTTGATCGCCTTTTGCATTACCTATTTGTACATTAAAAAAATGTAAATTCATAAAATTCTAGATTGGTACTTTTCCCGGGCGTCAAATTAAGCGGGGCGCCAAATTAGCAATTTATTTTGATTTCCTTTTGCATAACTTACACATAAAGAAAATTTTCATGCGTAAATTAAATACCTAATGCTAGATTGGTACATTTTCCCTGGGCGCCAAATTACTTACAGCCTGGCAAAAAAGAGTAGAAATTAAAAAGTGGCAACATTATTAGAGGGGGCGCCAAATCGGCCAAGATTTTTATTTCCTTTTGCATAAATGATCATTAAAAAAATGCTAGAAGTATGGCAATTTACATTTTCCCCGGGTGTCAAATTAGGCAGGGCGCCAAATCAGCAATTTATTTTGATTTCCTTGTGCATAATTTATACACAAAGAAAATCATTACTAGTTTGGTACCAATATTTTCCCGGGGCGCCAAATTGTGGAGGGCTCCAAACCAACCAAAATTTTTGATTTCCTTATGTATCATTTACACATAAATAAATCAAAATTCTTAATGAGTAAATTCACAAAAAGCTAAACTGGAATTTTCTTAAACTCGCTTTCCATAGTTTTCTCTTTTTTTATATTAACCATTTGGAGAATTTTTAAAACTAAAAGTATGGAAACAAGTTTATATCCTGTGCTGCATGTAGTACTTATTTATTACTCTTATTAGCATCGATAAAATTGGAAATGTACCTATTCAGTTCTAACACAGTTGCATTTATTTTGTTTCGCAATTTTTTTTAATAAACTAAAATTTTCCTAGTAGGTAGGGCCTTTCCTGTCTAGTAGGTTGAATTTTGGATAGATTGCGGTATCCTAAAAGTGAACCTTTTTAGGGTTCCTACCTAAACTAGGAACCTTTAGTTTCGGCAGGTCAGACTAGACCGGCAGTACTAGAAAGTTACAATTTGGTAAAGATGCATATTAATTACGCCGAGAAAATAATATAATAAAATATAGAACAATAGTAAATCACAAGGGATCAAAATTATATATTTTCACACCCGGATGAAGCGATGGATTCTACAATAGACTCTAGAACGTAGTGAGGCATTCTAAACTGGAATCCTGAGCGAAATGAGGGATTCAAGCGAACAAATTAAAGCACGACCGAAGGGAGTGCTTTAAATCGACACGAGTTACGAATTTGGTTTTCGCACGTGTATACTGGGACGACGTTTTTCAGTACATTTGGTCCTCCGAAGACCTTTTGTAAAATGAACCACTTCTCGCACTAGCGCGTAGCAATCACCCGAGTTAAAAAGAAGTTTTTACACATGTATCGAACGACTTTTTTCATAACAAGTGCCTTAAAAACGCACGGCGATTTTTTTTACGCACGCGAATTAAAGTTTACTTTTCCGCACTAGTTAGGTAAACATATTTTTCCCCCTACACGTAAAGTGGCGATGGATTTACTGCTAGCAATGTCGATATTAGGTGTTAACTTTGGAAAACGAGAGGGGGGGGGCGCAAATTTGGCGCTTGCCCCGGGCGCCATTTACTCTAGCTACGCCCCTGTATAAGGGTTCCGTTTTTGCCAATTTTCGTTTTAACTGAGTCCTAAAAATCATAGTATTTACATATGTTATTGTAAAACTAAACAAAAAATGCATACATTTATTACTATAGAGGCCTGGAGGAAAGGGGTTGCCGGCCGAAGACATATAGACGTATAGGTCTGAGGCAGGCAACCCCATATTTCCGGCCGAGGTATGTAAAGTGCTTTTCTCAAACATGCAATGCAATAAACAATAAAAATATTAAAGTTTTCTTTTATATGCATAGAATTCCCTAGTGGCAGAATGTCATGAGGCCTGTGCCACAAATTTATGTGGAATGGAATTAAAAAGTACTTTTTGCCGGCCTAGGCCTTCAAGATTTGTATTAAATTCCATTAACGACCTCTTGTCCTTGTCGCACCCGAAACGTCATATTTCGCAGCCTACTATAACGAACATAACAACAATGTTTCATTGCATGTTTGAGAAAATGCAATTTTTTTCTTCGATCGTTTGCCAACATAGTAGATAATCATGCCTGCGCAGAATAATGATTACAGATTATTTATACCTTCAAAAAATTTGAGAGTTCTTAACTTATTGTTCCTACCAAAGTCACCATCGATGTTAATATTAGGTTCCTTTTTTGTAACTAGTTATTGTATTGTATTGCAACTCTAATATTTATAGAACTCAAATAAAATAAATTGAAATATTATTGAATATTCTTGTTACATGTATTTTCAATAATGCAAATTACAACGTAACGTAACGTTGCATTAGATGACGTGTTCATTTAGCTGTGGTATTTTTCCACACTTGCGCGTTCATGAATGCCGTTCTTTAATAAACCGTTGTTTTTACGTATACCAAAGCAAAGTAGAGCAATTATTGCCATGTCATAGTCGATTCAAACTAATCGTACAAATAGTTTTTATTTGTATGTAATTTAACAACAATACAATCATTTGAGTTTTCTACTTTTATCGTGTTTTATTATTAATTCTTAAATTGTAAATAATGGATAAAAGTGTTTTATGAATAAACGCTGCACCCGCCATGCTGGCAACATTTTGTTTTTTTTTAAAGCGCATTAGCGCCAACTAGTGGCTAATTTCCGTAACTTCTTATTGATATCTCTTGCTCTAAGTTCATGTTGTAATATACTCTCGCTAAATTTTGTGGTATTTGCTGACAAACCCGATGTTTATTGAATATGTGCTCGTGTTTTGTTTGTTTTCCGTTGTAATATAGTGAAAATCTTGTCTCAATGTATAAGTTATGCGGCAAGTTCCTTTCAAAACCAATGACATTAGATGAACTCGATGTGCGTTTTGGCCATTTTACTTGGCTTGCGTTGGTGATTCGTACATAGTCACGTGACCAAAGAGGTTTTTGGATCAATGGCGCCAAATGACTATTACAGAAAATGTACGTAAAATTGCAAGTTATTGTAAGATACTAAGTTTACAGCAAGATATGTACGATCGATTCGGACCATGCATCATAGATATTCGTATGGAATCATGACCGAACAATATGATGCGTAGGACCAGTCACGTCAATCAGGGTACAAAACAGTGCTGCTATCTATGTTGTCAATTTTGTTATGTAGACTATCTAATGGAGACGGGCCGTGGGATAAATATTTACGCTTATAAGTTTAGAATGGAGTATATGGAATTTGTTGTTGCGTTATGTGAGTGTGTTTGACATGTCGGGCCGTAGTGCGCATGAGTAGTGGGCTCGGTCGGTGGACGGCGCGTCCAGTGTTTACCGAGCCTCTGCAGCGAACACCGCGGCCCCGCCATACATCTTCGTGCAATGTGAAACGTCAAATACAACTCTTGTCCGTTTTCACACAATTTACACGAGAAATGCGACCTGCGGGTCAGTATTTACGCGTTATACGCCAAACAAAATTGACCAAATTCGCCCCCCCTACACTTTCAATGTCTATACACTACTTGTTATAATTGGTATTGTAATACTCGTTTCATTATATCGTGTAAGGTTTTTATCTAACAAATATCGACGGGGTGCTTTTTTAACGTGGCAGTGTGCCTTAATCCGTAATTTCATGAACGGAAACCTTAGGAAATCATCAATTCATAGTGGCATTGTTTTGTTGTTAGATACATTGTGCAAGTGACCTGTCAAAGCTGTCATTTCAGTGCATGAGTATTGTGTTAGGGACATTTCTACCTTTGCTGTGTTAGAATGAATTTGTTGTCTTAACTAGTGTTTTCAATAAGTAAAAGTAGTATGTGTTTCATTTCAGGTGGTACCTCCTGTTGTTGTGTTATATCGAACTAAAATGCCATCATGTAGAGAACGCTGTGACTTTCTATACAATGCTACTGCCCCGCTCCAAGTGTAAAGCAATAAGTGGCTCGTGAACATGTAGCTTGTGAATGCCTCACACAAGATGTCGTTGAGAGGCACCAAGCGCGCTTCAGGGCCGCGCGGGGAGGAGGCCGGTGCGTCGAAGCGCCGCCGGACGGAGCCTGAGGACGCACTGTGGCAGCTCCGGCCTGTCAGTGACCTCAAAATGTCATCCATATACAATAGAAGTGCCTCCGAGGCGCCTGCAGAACTATTCAGGTTTGTGCACTCAATTATTTTATTATTAAAATCCCACGAACAGGCTGCCAAAAGCTATAAACATATTACAAATATAAAATCATGCTAACAACTGTCAAATTATCAACTTATACTAAAACTGTTTTCTAGGATAGATGAAATGCACTTAAATACCAAAATAATTGCATAACTCCTTGTAATAGTGGTTTAAGTATGGGAATTATATTCCAACAGTTTAAAATCACAAGTTTTATCCAACCGCAACCAGTAAAGAGAAATTCTGGATACATTTTTTTCTAATTAGCTTTATAAATATTTCTATGACATATTTAGAAATTTTTGGTTACTGTTTATCTTATTGGAATTTTATTTATATCAAATATTGCCAATTTTGATAAAACGGAGTAAGATCTGCACCTACTTACCAGTACAATAAAACTTTGCTAACTTGAGTCTTATGACAGTAGCAATCAGATATACCGGAGTGACCAGGGTCCTTAAAAATATCTCAGCAGGCCTCTTGTCATGGCATTAGAGTACATCATCATTCAGTTTTTTTAGTACTATGGCCGCTTCTATATGTCTTATGGCAAATGTACTAGGCAACAATGTAAGATGACAGCCAAAGAGGAGCCCATTCGTGTTATTCATATCTATATAGCAATAGAGAAAACGAGAATATTAGTATTTAGTAAGTTTGCAATGTTTATATAAAAAAAAGACTAGTATCAATAGCTTCAACACTAATGTCAGTGTTGAAGCTATTGATACTAGATAGTCATAATTTTTTATTTCGTATTTTCATAAATTACTTTTAAATTTACCCCCTGATGATGAAAGAGTCTACCTGCATACTTTCTTAACAAATATATCAGTTCATTTACATTTTGCTTGTCTAATTCAGTCACCTATGATATTGGAGCAAACATTGCCACAAATATTGGCACAACTTTTTTGCCTAGGTGCTACAAATAGAAGTGCACTGCCTGGTAATTTTTTCCAATGGAATCAATATTGCTATAGGAATATTTACAGTAATGTTCTCTTTACTGTATTGTATACATGATTATGATAGTGATATTACCACATAGTTGGTTGCTATCCCACAACCGTATAGGATGAAAACATGATTAGGGGACTACATTTCTTGTACAACTGTTTTTATTAGAGCAAAATGGAATTCTATCTTACAAAGTAAACATGATACTTTGTTTTATGATTTGTCATTTTTTGTCTGAAGGATTAAGCAATGTATATAATAAGATGCACTGCCTCTTTTTTAGCTTTTGCATTAAAATTCACTTAATTCAATCCGGATTTCAAAGCTTCAAAATACATAATAATTTTATTGAAATTAAACTGCTTTGCTTTCAAATATATTATTTTGCACTGCCAGTAAGTTTCATAATAAGATAATCTACTTATGATTCTATTATCTGATGCCATCCAACTATATTTCAATATAATATACTACATGTTACAGCAAAAATTCTTGAATTAGCCCACCAACGAATATACTATAAACTCAACTTGTGACAATGTAATTTGTATTTTGTAACATAATAATTATAATAAATAATTATCATTGGTATAATTACACAGAAGAACCCCATGGTAAACTAAATTAAGGCTTGTGTTGTGGGGGGTTGTTGGGAGCAATAATATATTATGACACCCTCAAAACACTCCGAATAATACACATACATGTTCATTAGTACATACACATTAGGAAACTGCCATGAATATTTTTGTGATAAATACAGAGAGATGCTCTCACCAGGTTTTGAACCTGGGATTTCCAGCTTTTGCATGCCAATACCAACTTAGCTATGAATGCCAAAGCCAGCAAATACAAGTACAAACCAGAAATCTAAAACATAAGAGCCAACACCTACTGAGCTACACTCTTTCTCTCAACTCAATCAAACCTTTTGAAATCAATTGCTAAATTTCTGTGTGAAAATAAAAATTCAGAAGGCAATAATCAAAACAACACCACTAATCAAGTAAAAGTCATACAATTCTTTAATCAAATAGACCTAACAACATATACTTTCGAATTGTAATACCTACGTCAAAGACAATATATAAAAATGATAAACGTAATCAATTTGTATTGTATAGGGCGGTTTAGTTTCTGTTTTTACAAATATGCAAAAAAGTAAAATGTTGTGACTATGTCAGTTTATTTATATTTATCTGCATTTCCAGTTTCTATACAAACTACGAACAAATAAAACATGGGAGCCGCACGCTATACTAAATTGCCTTCCAAAAACGGTCCTAAAATGTTAGTTGACAAGTGTCACCCCCTCTTCAATGCATCACGGTAATGAATTTCAATGTCAACCTATAAAAACTTAAACCGTCATTTAAAAATATTTGTGATTAGCTATATTCTATGAACATTTGTCAAAGTAGTTGCGCCGAAATATGCGCGGTGTTAAGAAAAGCGCTATAATGTTCTGCCCAGCTTGGCACAATTGAACAATTGTTTTTGGGGGCATTTTTGAGCTGGCGTTAGATGTCTATGTTATATATGGTCGCAGTATACGAAACAATTACGAGAGATCTTCAATCATTTCGTAATATGCAACATAGCATGCATAGGGATATATCATATGTCTAATTCAAGTGTCAGCTATTTTGGAGACCGAACACGCCATTGCTCTTCATTAGTAGTTGGAGATTGTCGATGCATCTTAGTTACAATCTGCATAAGCCATGGGTACCCAATAACGCAAGTCGAGGGCAATTAGTAAATTCCTAACAGTTACTAAGTTCGAAACTTTGCTTGGTTATGTGAAGTTGAACCTTGCGTCATTGGCCCAAGAATTTGTCAGAGTTTCTGTTGAGCTGGGGTATTGCAAACCCTATTAGTAAATGAATTCATTTATAGAGTGTATCTGTTGCAGTCCAAAACTTTTAACCAGTCTAAAGTACTATCCACTATCAGAATCAGCCAACTTTTGATTGAATAGGTTGGTCAACAGTGTTTTGACTGAAAACGATTAGTTATTAGTATTTTTGACTACAAATTTGTGGTTATGAAGATCTTCGTCAAAAGTACCTAGTTTGCTTTTGTTGCCCACTATACATTATTCTATAATATCAATACATATGACATATATAGTACTATAAACAACTATATCAATTTTATTCAATTTCTCTGGGTTTAGTTGGGTTTGATTATGCACCGATTTAAATACGTTTGCAAAACATAAGGTTACTGCAACCAGTATAATTTACCTACCCGTAAGGCCGCTAGGTGGCGCCACCGTCTTTCTTGTAGAATAGACATTAGGATGTTACGAATTTCAAGTGTTAACAAACGCTATTAAATTATCATGTATATTGAATTTAAATATCGTTTATTTTTTTTTATGTAACAAACGAAAAGATAATAAAATAATTCATATTTTATAATACACTTGTATAAGTAAAACCATTTAAGTTGTTGCCATCGATACATTTTGCTGCCGGAATTTACCCCAAAAAGAGTTCCGTTTTATTACAACTCACAATATGAAAATATAAAACAGTATCAATGATCATAATTATTTTACTCTGTACAATTTACTTCAGAATTTACTGTAATTATCGATATGAGACCCCAAACTTCTTAGACATATTTTGTGACATGCGGTTAAATTGCCTCCTGAATTACACTAAAATTGCAACTTTCAATATCATATCAGCAAAACCAGATTTGCTTCCGCTATGACGAGCTATGTAATAGGTATATAGTTTGTCCTAATTAGCTTTCGGTCTGGCTTATTCAACCTACGCCCCTATAAAAGTTAGGGCAGCTTTAAATATCATGCACAACTTTAGTTCGTTACATTTCACACGGATTTATACTTGAACACTTTGATGTGTGGCATTTAAGCATATGAACGGGACATTTTTTTTTAAATATTTGTACGTTACGTTGCCGCTTACTGTACCTGATTGAGTGTGGTATCTACTAATTTCGGTACTGGGCTTATTAAAATGTATCACACACTATGACGTCACATAGAACTTATTTACATTTTTTGTAAATTTTTAGGTGGACAAAAATACGATAAAAAATTGTTTAGTGTAATGTTTAAGAAACAAGTCTATTGAAATCAATTTTCATTATGACAAACTTCTGCAAGTTGTCATCATAAAATTTGGCTCGATTATGATTTTTGGTATTAACTGAAATCTAGTTGGATGGATATTGATGTATTTATTTGTCAGTCCTGCGAAGTGTGTTCGCGGGTATAAGATGTTGGTTTTAACTTGTTAATATCATAATGTGTTCCAAACGTTACTGAAAAATCATCACGGCTCTCTTTCTTTCAATATCTCGTGTTATATACAGTCAAATGTAAAAATATAGTTGTACAAAAATATTCCAGTGTAATAAGAATATATTCAATACATATTTATGAACTTGATTGACAACTATAACAAAAATGTTGTAACTATGTGTGAGTTGAAAGAAAGAAAGAAAGAAAAAGAAACCGAACACCTGATTCTAGGATGCGAGTACATATTCCCTTCGATCGTCCGTGTTTCGAAATAGTATTGAAATTCTGATAGGTATTCGCGGATGGTTAAGAGATTTTTGATATTGGGTATTATGTTGTTCACGGGCTGTCGGTACGTACCTACTTGGCAAGAACTAGCACCTTCCGTCGCTAAAGATCATATTCGCAAAACATGATAATCGCAAAATATGATAATCACACAATATGATAATCGCAAAATATGATAATCGCAAAAGATCATGTTCGCAAAACATCATATTCGCAAAATACGATAGTCATAAAACATGATAATCGCAAAATATGATAATCGCACAACATGATAATCGCAAAATATGATAATCGCAAAATATGATAATCACAAAACATGATAATCGCAAAATATGATATTTGCAAAACATCATGATAATGATAAGGCACTGGTCCCACCAAAAGCAAGTTAGCGAGTGATTGATAACTCGGCTACAAAACCGAACAGCTAGCCGCGATTTCGTTCGTGTAAAGTTTCATTATTTATAATTCATTTTTTTGCTGGCAATGCAAAATACTATTTGTATGGGAATACAAACTTGAAAAATCCATTCATCCGTTTTTTTTTTTGATGATGACACAACAATAATGACTCGTCCCGGTTAAACGGGTTGCTGATTTATTATAAGTATAGATAATAAATTATAGATTGCTGCTGGGTATAATTGAAATCCTACGGGGGTAAAAAGGGGTTGACAAAAGTAATGGCGATGGAGGAAAAAATTTAACTATAAACTTAAAACTTTGAACTCTGAACTGAAACTATGAACTCTTTAATTAACCGTGTAAATAAAAGAGACACGGCGATATTTGTAGTTTCTTTGCTGTGAGTAGCTATACTAGCTGTTCGATTTTGTAGCCGAGTTATCAATCACTCGCTGAATTGCTTTTGGTGGGACCAGTGCCTTATCATTATCATGATGTTTTGCAAATATCATATTTTGCGATTATCATGTTTTGCGATTATCATATTTTGCGATTATCATGTTTGGCGATTATCATATTTTGCGATTATCATGTTGTGCGATTATCATATTTTGCGATTATCGTATTTTGCGAATATGATTTTCTGCGAACATGATCTTTTGCGATTATCATATTTTGCGATTATCATGTAGTGCGATTATCATATTTTGCGATTATCATGTTTTGCGAATATGATCTTTAGCGACGGAAGGAACTAGCAGTGTTAAAGAACAACTGCAAATATTGTATATTTGATCAAAATGCATAATGCATTTATGAATGTGAATACATTATTTTTGAAACTATTAGGCTGCTAAAATCCTATAAAAAAACATTCAATCGAAAGTATACACCATTCTAACATTTAACAGAGGCGCAATAGTTTTGATGTACTGTCTGATTCTGAAACAAAACTAACTCTATTTCTTATTAAGGTGAATCTAATTGGCATCTAGAAGGAACAAGTCGAATAAGAAACGTACACAGAACAGAACAGATTAAAATTCAGTTTAAATGCTGCTTTTGCAGCCCAAAACGTTATGAAGTTAGCACGATAAAACCTTTTTTTTCTGTATTACTGCGAAAACGGATTTTGCGTTATGTCATCTGGAACTTTTAAAAGATGATTTTTTATACTTTTTTATATACAGTAACCCGTTTTTTGCTGGAGTGAAATAATTTGTACTGAATTAAATATGTTTGAGATAGACTTATATTGATCATAGGCTACGGTGACTGCTTTTCATCAGGCGGGCCGTATGCTTGTTTGCCACCGACGTGGTATATAAAAAAAAATATATTTTTCGTCATCATATTTTTTATGATATCCTTTTATTACTCACAACAATACATATGTCATTGGCTTTGATCTTACTTTTAAACTTTATACCTATCTATCTGCAAACATATTTAAGTAGTAAACAGCATTTCTTTGACAAAGAAAAATTTCATTAATACAAATAGTATAAGTACTATGTTGATTGATTTTTATCTGGATTTATTACTATTGTAGAAATGTTGATTACTACACTATTGATTAATGATAAAAACTGCCAAGCGAATTTTTTTCATATGTTGCATTGCTAATAATTTCGTTAAACACCTACAAAAAACTGAAGATAAATGTAATAAGGATTTTACTTGAAAGATTGACTCAATTTTTTGGTAGTTTCTTTCCATATTTAAAGATATTTTGCAAAGCGAATTTATTGCGAGAATCTGATACATTATAGTTGCGTTCGGTTTTAGTATTTGCTCATTTGCCTTGTGTATGTCTTCTTTATTAACTTATATTAGTTTAAAGTCATGTCTATTCCTAGACCATTATAAAGCCTTATCTTTTTAACTAACAAATAATTAGATAGTTTGAAAAAATACAAATATGACATGGTCTAGGAATTTTATAAATGTAAAAAAAACTTTTGATTTTCACTACTAAACGAGGGACATTTGGAATCCTGTTTCCGGGGTACTGAAGACTGTTTAAACCTGTGTGGCGTGTCTGTATGGCGATACAGGCACATAAAACTTTGAAGTGGTATTGAGCCCATGGTATTTGAAATGGAGTATACCTATTTTATTCAAGTCCATTGATTAAAAAGCATTTTTCTTATAAATTATAAAAGAAATAAATGTCATGGGACAATTTTCACAAATCGACATAGTTCCACGGTTAGCTCAATAATTAAGGCTTGTGGATACTGCCACCAAATATTTAATAAATAGATACATATATATATATTTAAATACATAGAAGACCATGATCAAAGAACAATTCATATTTATGATAAACACAAATAAATACCCTTGCAGTGATTTGAACCCGGAACCTCAAGCTATCGAAACTGGCAATGACTGGGATGAATGGGCTCTAACATTGATACTGTCTTGGTCTTGGTTCAACTGATACGCCTGTGGTAGTGATTACTAGGAGCGGCCATATTGGGGCTCACTTCTTGTACCATCGCCATTAGTTCGAAACGGCCAGGGTGCTCAGAAATATCTGAGTAGACATCTATTGTCATGGCGTTAGAGTGCATATTCAATTATTCAGATATTTTTAGCACCCTTTCCGCTCCGATATATCCGATGATGGATGACTGCTAGTAAAGATGAATTATAGAGAGCTTGGAATTGTACTAGTGGTAATGCAATCAACCCTTAAAGAAAAATTATGATTATGACGTCACTGACGCCACGCGATCCCATCTAATCAAGCCAAATTGGACTTTACGTAGTTCCGCGTAAAGGTGCGACCGCACCAACGCTCAAATAACGGTGACGGTACGGAATCGCAGTGACGTATCGTATCCGTAACGTTTTTGCCGCATGGCCCCCAGACCGCTGCTCAAAAACGCTGACGGTACGGAATCGCAGTCATGTGTCCCAAATGTCAGGTGTCACGTACACATGTTGATGTGGCTATTCACTTAGGTACAATCAAATGATTATAAACGCTGCATCATTGCGTATTTTAAGCAGCGATGTGGGATACAGTCAAAGACAAAATAAGGTGTTCATAAAAATGGTCAAACATATGTCGCAGTGCACTTTAATTCTGTGTAATAAGAACGTCGTAACATATATGAGAGGATTCTTTCGATACATCTTTTTGCACTTGACTATAGATGCGGCAAAAACGTTACGGATACGATGCTTCACTGCGATTCCGTACCGTCACCGTTTTTTGAGCAGCGGTCACGTTTTATGAATTCTCCCCAATATTTCTAGCCAATATGTGCGTGCGTTAGAGGTCTCTTCGTAATGTTTTTGCCGCATGATCCCCAGGGTCGCGGTTTATAATTTACAATTGCCTAACAGCGAAATTGTAAAATGTAACTTTATAAAACGCGACCCTGGGGAGCATGCGGCAAGAACGTTACGGATACGATGCGTCAATGCGATTCCGTACCGTCACCAATTTAGAGCATGGTGCGGTCGCACCTTAAGTCTAGACTACATTAGCACAGATGACAGCTATAGCCGTGGCCGGGCCGATGGTCAATCTTTCCACTGTCGTGTATAGCTGACAGTGGCTGTCAAAAGGTTAAACGTCAAAAGTCATGAGTGAAATAAAAACCCGATCTTTTCTTGATTTGGCTGGCCGATGTCAAGGCTTGACTGGACACTATATTATGCATAAGGTTTTAATGGATAATTCTTGTGACTTTAAATTGCATCTCAGGTGGCTATTTCAACTTTGACCCGTTAGGTGGGTAAATATATCGACAAGAGACATCGAAATTAAAAAATAGTTTTTTTTATTAGTAATGTCCCTTTTTAGTAAAAATGTGGCGAACACTTTCGCTTTGACAAGGACAAGCAAAAATATACGGAATGGATAACCAACCTTCATTAGTTGGAGATACATCTGATGAAGTAAAAGGTGCTATTTTTTGTCAATAATCATAAGGGTGGAATTAAGTCTAAGGAGAGACTTCGCCTCCTTATGTGTGTTCTATCGTCTGTACAATGGGTTGTGCTCTGAAGAACTGTTCGACATGATGCCAACGTCCACTTTTCATCATCGCACCGCTCGCCACCGACTGGGCGCTCATCCTCATACCTTGCAACCTAAATGGTCGCGCACCGTGCGGTTTCAGAGGAACTTCCTCCCGCGGACGGTCCGTCTGTGGAATGAGCTCCCTGCCGAGGTTTTCCCGTTGGACTACAGTATGGGGTTCTTCAAAAGAGGAGTGTACAAGTTCTTATTGGGTCGGCAACGCGCATGTGACACCCCTGGGGTTGCAAGCGCCCATAGGCTACGGTGACTGCTTTCCATCAGGCGGGCCGTATGCTTGTTTGCCACCGACGTGGTATAAAAAAAAAAAAATTTGCTTGTAGTTTGTATGAACTACCTATTTAAGTTCTTCGCACATTATAATAACTCCACAGTCCACACCAACGCGGCAGCAACTCTACTCACACCTTCGATGAGTAGTCAACTGGTTGATCCACCCAATGCCCACTAATGGATAAGGTGGCGTGACCGAGTGGGCAATGCAAATGGTTGCTCGATACACGTCAGTTGCAAACGTATAGTCGTCGTGTGTACAACGTGTGGTCAATGTGTGACGAACGTGTCGGCTTCACCTTTAGTGTACGACGGGTAGGGTAGACCACTCGTCGTACGAAGAGTGGTTTTTAATATCTTTTTTTGAAATAAAACCTAGATGATTTGGCAAAGGGATTAAATTTAAATATTTAGCATAGGCGTTAAGTTGTTATAATGTGCGAAAACCTCTAAGCGTTCATATGGTAAGTTACCCAGTAGGACCTTTTACTGAAAATGATACAGTGAACAACATCAACCACGCAACTATATTCCAACATTTATTAAATATTTTGGTTTAAGCGTAATTGTTATATGGCTAGATATGATTTGAGGTGAAACTGAGTTGTATTAGTATTTTAGGACAATTGTCGTGCAAATGTTAAACATTATAGGGGAAATTATTTCGAATTTCAATGTGGTAGTTTTTTTTTGCGTGGTTGAGTATTAGGAAATTATGACGTCGTGTGATGTATGTTTTTTTATAGACATACTTTAAGAGGTCGAAAGACCCCCTACTTCAGTAACCTACTAATCTACCTACCGTTTTAAAAATTGTGTCCTTTTGTACGTTCTGCTTCAAAAATATGTTAACAATTTTGAACCTTGAGCCTTGGGAATCAGTTCTGAAACGTTTAGTTATTTTTAGATGTGCACAAACGTTGTAATACGTCGTATCACTCAGGAGTCTCAAGACTCATTGCACTATTGACGGACAGCGCATTAGCCATCGTTTCTGTCACAGATTCATATTGAAATAGACCACGCGTGTACCGCAGGCCTTTTGAAAGAATGCCTTAACTTATATGATTTTTTACGGACAAAATATGTGCGAATTAATTGTTTTAGCTACTAAGTGTATCATAAATTAGTATATGTACATATACCTATATCTAGTTGAATATTAATTAACATAAGCAAATCGATTTTTTCATTTTCTCAAAAATAGCCGAATTTTTGTTAGAAATTCGCGGTTACAAAATTAGTTCAGACTTAACTGAAAATGTAATACACATACACATCATCAGCCTGTGATAGTCCATTGCTGGACGTAGGCCTCCCCTATTAACTATGCGTATAGATGCATTAGGAGGTAAATGCCCATAATCGCCACGCTGGGCAAGCGGATTGGCGATCGCAGTAATGTGTCCACTATGATGACGCTGCTGTCCATCGTCAATCTTTTATCAAATAATGGTCAGTGACACTTAAATCCCTTAGTCGACTCTTACGACACCCGCAGGGGGAGTTGGAATGGTGACAAATGTATTCTTACTGCCGTCACCACACAGCAAAATGTAATAGGAAAACACCAAATCGGATAGCGCATATTTAAAAGTTTTTGGCCAAAACCAGACACCGTCTGCTCGTACCTTTTGTTTTCTATTGCTCCATTAACTATTTTCAATTGTGAAAGCACGAAGTATCTTGAGTATTCTACATAATAATAAGTCTGTGGTACCTGCATAGCGCTCCCCAACGATGTAGCATCCAACTCTACCTTAATAGGTAAATGGTCCAATTGTCACCTCTAATAGAGTGATGCAGACAGAACTCCACAGGATAGTCATACTAACATACCTGGATTAGTACCTGGATTCTGTATAGACAAGTGTTATCGTTTGATCGCCACTATGGCTTAAGTTGAAATGATGGCACAGAAATTCAAGTAAGGAAGTATTAGTTTACGAGCAAATCTGTCACTTAACCGATTCGTTGCATGTTCCATGTTCAAAAACTTTTATCTATGGCGGCGAACAATTTTTTCATGATACGCCAAGCGTGCCTTACGCCATAGAATATTATGACACGCCTATCGTGTCATACACCATTCGTTAAAAACATTCATGACACGCCTGGCGTGTCATCCGCACTGAAACGGTTAAATAAACACTTGTTCATTTTTGGATCGGACATCCCGATACGTTTAGATTTTGGCGCTTGTGTCCCAAGTTCCCAACTCTCTTTTTGTTAAATAGTGGTTTAGCGGTATAACGCACGGCTGCTGCGCAGCGGTCGTGGGCTCGATCCACGGCTTGTACCAATGAGTTTTTCAAAAACTTACGACCTAAATATCTTTTCAATTTCACAAGTGCTTTACGGTGAAGGAAAAACATCGTGAGGAAACTTGCATACACCTGCGAAGAAATTCAAGGGTGTATGTTAAGTCCCCAACAAGTACTAGACGAGCACCAATGCTGCAATTTTGTGTGGTCCTAAGACCACACAAAACAACTAAACAACAATTTTGTGTGGTCCTAAGACCAAAATAGGCAAGTTTGATGTCGAACTGCGGAAAAAAATGGCCTGAATACAATACAATTCAATACAAATGGTGTTGTATGTTAAGCAAAACTCACTATTAAAAATCATCTTATCAACCTCGTATGTCTGTATTGAATCAGAACTGAGTTACGAATTTTATTTCAAATAGGTATTTGTTACTTAGTGAGTATTGATTGTCAACCGACGATATAAACATGGACATCTAATGTGAGCTCATAAATGCCTCCAAAAACGATTTTTCGCTTTTCTTAAAACTGCGCATAATAATATGCACGCACAATATCATTGACAAATTTATATAGAATTTAGCCAATTTAAACTATTTTGTAAATGCATCTCACTTATCTGCTATGCCAATGACACGCATGTTTACTGAATCGATTGTACTGTTATGCCGGCGACACAACAGTTGTGTCAAAAACGTTCGTATTACTATGCCAATGGCATATTATGCTAAGAGCTAGTGACTAAGGTATAAGGTTAATTTCAGCACGTATGTTATACCATTGCATAGGAGTAAGAGTTCATGATCACAGACGTTGTGTCATCCATCGGCGTCGAAGTTGTTAATAAATAACTTGTTTCTAAATCATAGCGCAATGCGGCTTCGAAACAAACATACAGACATATACATACAGTTTTAGTTTACGGAACGAATATTTAATTTTTTAATCATTAGATAAATCTTAGTTTTCTAAGATGGTCGTAGATATTTTCTGGTGGTAGGATCTCGTGCAGGGTCCGCCCGGATAGCTACTACCGTCTTACCCGTTAACCTGTCGCTAAATAGCTGTGTTTGCACTGCTGTGTTTCGGTTTGGGGGTAAGATAGCCGGTGTAATCGAGGCAATCCATCTAAGGTCTTGTCTATTAATCACGTTATACCATTTTGGCCTATTTTAGACCTCCCATCCCCCATGGTGATACTTGGTGATATTCCAATTTTCTATGAGCGCACGACAAATAATACACTCCTTATTTTTTTTAACTTGCCGCTTTTTTCTATTGCCAAAGGTTAACAAAGTAAACCATATTATTTCTATGACTAACTTTTTTCGTGATTCTTGTTTTGAATAAGTCCTTAACTATGTACATTTTTTTGCAATTGTATTGTCCCATTAGCTAGCATTAGAAATTAGAACTAGCACTCAAGTGTACAGCGCCATCTTACGGCAAATTAGATAAAGTGGTCTTGGGATTGTTCCGTATTAGATTAGTATGTTGTGTTCTCTCAGCGATATTTTTGTATCCTGTTTATTTATAATTTAATTAATTTGAATAAAGTTCATTTAATAGCGATCCAAAATTTTAAGGATAATATATATCTGACCGTATGCAACAGCGACTAAATAATAAGTTGATGGGTACTTTTTTATTTTATTAATTTTTATGCCCTAAATAATATGTTATTATGTAGGGCATAAAAGGAGACGAAGATTTAATTGTATATTACTGTAATAACCTTAATGGTAATATGGTTTTTACGGAAATAATTCATTATAATAAATTGTTTTCAGTATTTGCAATGCATTTACTTGTATCACAAAATATTAGTAATATTTAATATTACTTATATTTTATACGTTAATTATTTTCATAAATATTTCAATATATTCTTTATGTAGTTATGATTTTGAGATCCATTATTTAGCATATTCCATTACAATTTTATAAAATATAATATAAAACAGACAAAATCTCACGGTCGATTCATGCGCTGGGTTAGATAAATGCACGAGTATAACCCTTTAAGACGTTATTTTTCTATTAGTATCGACAGAGCTCCTGATTCTAAGAAATAATTAATAAATATATGTTTAGAAAGCACCAGACAGGCACATTAGCGACAGACTAGCTTTTAAATTCTGTTTGAAATCTTCCATAAACCCACGCTATATCACTTAATTGACTATTAGTCGGAGAAAAGGCTTGCTCTTATATTTTCTTTATATTCGCAGTAGACTAAACAATGAGTTGTTAGAGATTTAACATACAAAAGATTTGTTTTTAAATACTAGTTGTGTCTAATCATTATTTGTTTCCGTTAACCTCTTTCAACTTCTCAATACTTATCTATTTATCTGTTGAAACTATTAGATATCAGTTATTCATAAAAATAATACTTAAAATTGGTCATCGAATCAAATAAAAAATAAATGTCAAAATGATAAGAAGTTATCAAAAAAATCCGTTTTTATCCGCGTTGAATCAGATGCACATTTTACTAAATGGAAAATTGTATGCAGATAGTCAAACTTATTTTTCTCTTCAATCAAATATATCTGATATGAACTAGGGTGTAGTTAATAAGCCATAGCTCGTGCTCAGATTTTTCTGACCACCTAGCGCGCTCAAATATTTCAGCAGCCGTCTACACGGGCGTAACTTCGTTTTCCCGCCCGGTTCACCCCTACAGACGCATCACGTATTTGTGTACGTGCAAATCATAACATTGGTGACGTCAATAATACAAAATCCCGGCCAGATCGAACTAGGGTCCCTGTTAACGCAATTGCAATTCATTTCGCCCGGTGCACGGCCTTTGTGCATTTCCTGTGACCAACGCTGAGGTTGCTCCCGCACCGCCCGCCCCGGATGCGCTGCGCACCCCCTTATCACACACCTGTTATTTTCGCAATTTAATCACTAGTGTTTATCAACTTTTGAGCTCCGCTGTATGTGGTCGTTCCTTGTGTTTCTAATCATGAACTCGGAGGTACCAAGTCGCTATGGAGACGTATGTATTCTGACTTTTCACAATTCCCTCCTTGCTTTCCGTTTCCTATGATGACCTTTTGCGCTGTAACGCTCGAGGTCTATTACGTGCTACGAGATACATACGTGATTTTCGATGATTTTATACGCCTTTAAGATTTTTTAAGTCTGTTTAACGTAGTTGCGTTGCGCTTTTGATTTTAGACAGTATCAAGAAATGCAAGCATAATAAATATATATTTTTCAATATGAACTAAATAAAATTGATTCGCAAAGAGGATTACTTTTTAAATTATTCGTTTGGAACTATAAGCACTCGACAGTGTGCTTAGACGTTTTTATCTTGTTAGTTATTTTAAATGCTCGCTACAAAAAGTGGTTCAGTCCAAACTTAATTTAGAAATACTTTCGTCGAAGCTAGCTGGAGGTAGAGAAAGCATCTTGATAAAGTTAAAATTCTTTATAAATTCAAGGAAATTCCTGTGCTAGTTTTCCTGGGGCTTGTACAGTCAACAAGAACTGTTCTACCATTTTTCGACCTTATTGCTATGGGATAGAGTCGAAAAGTGGTAGAGCACATTTTTTGTTGAATGTACGTCGATGCATTTGAACTATTTTAAACAAAGGGATACTTCCTTGTCCTAATCATCATCTTGTTTTTAATTAAAGAGTATATACAATTCATAATTCTTACCAGTTCTTCTCGGGTCAGTGGTGTAGGGATGGAACCGGAAGTAGTTGTAATTTTATGTGTAACTTGACAATTCAAAAGAGTTTGTTGCCATTGCAATATGAATACTTAAAGAATAATTTGACTTTTACTTAGGGTTTGTTCCTAGGATACAAAATACTTGCATATTTTTTCGACAGGTGCCCTTGAGCATCTGTGTCTAGGATCAACAGCGAATATAAAGAATTAAAAGCAGTCTCTTTCACTATAAATGAGGCGTTGCTGAACCGTACAAGTAAACATGGCGCACGCTGGGTATCAACTAGTGATCTGACTGTAATTAATAATAATTATGTACTCTTTATTCCAATGTATACACGGTGCTCGCGAGCATTGCGAAAGATTTTAACTATGCATTCTAGACATCAAAATAAACAAAAAATATTATGAGACCTACTGTCAATTTCCACAAAAAAAAAAACTTTTTTTTAGACTTTTTGAATACTTTTTAACATTTCCAATACTTTTTATCATAACAACAATTTGTTAAAAAAAAATTTTTAAATGTTTTTTTTTTCGTCAAGTCTATTCTTATTTTTTGATTGTCAAGCAAAAGGTGTGGTAATATTAGAACACATTGTGGTAGCATTGTAATCAAAAAGAAGTATTATGACGAGTTACGTCGAAAAACTTATTTCGAAAAAAGGTTAATTATCTCTGGAACCAAGCCGAACCCAGGAAATTTTATATAACATTAAATACTCTGAATATGCTCAGGAATTCAGCATTAAAATCTTTCGGAATGCTCACGAGCACCGTGTATATAAAATTGTAAATATACAAATCTATAATGATACATTCCACGAAAAAGTCCACCGATGTCCGGCAAAAACACGATCTTTCCAAAATTTTGAGTTTCTCGAAGTTCTCGTAAGAAAAAAGTATAAAGTCGGAAAAAAAGCTCAAATCGAAATATACACGTGTTTGTACGGGACAGCCCATGTCTCGTCAGCGAGTCCATATGGATTGTTATCATATATATATTTGCATTTTATCTTGTTTTCGTAGCTTCTTTTGAGCATTCTCCAAAATTTTTATTGAATTTGTGTTACAAAATATGTTATGTTGTATTTTAGAAATTAGGGTTAATTTTGCTTCCATGAAGTGATTAGTTACCCCGTTGATTATTTCAAGTTGGAGGTATAAGTAAACAAAATCCTTGTAACTAAACTATTATAAATTACCTTGTTATTGATTTTACGCGCAAGCTTCTAAAACATTCATACTTTCCAGCTTATTTCAAGTTCACAAATAGAACAACATGACCTAGATGCACTTACTCTTAGTTACCATAGTCATCAACTGGTGAGGTCGATTAAACCTACCTCTGAATGGAAGGTCAATATGTGGTTTTGAGTTTAAATTATTGGATAGCACGACGGGCCGTCCACTGATAAATGCAATGCTCGTCGCCGCAAACGAAGTTTGATTTGTGGAAAATTCGATTCGATTTTCCAACTAATTAACTGAACGTAGCTGACACTACTAATTATTGAATTTATTTATATGTTGTTTATTTTAAATGCCACAACAATGGAGGCGTAAATTGCTTACTACGAACGAACGAACGAACGAACCATTGAATATATATTCAACAAATTGACGTATTTTTTGATGAGGTTTAATGTTATCTATCACGATCCTCCGCACTGAGGGCCCGACTAAGCTTCGGACACTTAAGATTCTAGAAAATGCCTGTTTGATGATACTACAAATAGTATAAACGATAGATTCCCAAAGTGATCCTTACCGCTGAAGACATCATGAAGATGCCCAGGGGGCGGTAACCATTGCATCAAAAATTGCATTTGAAATATAACGAATCTCAATGAAACTATTAATTACATTGTATTCATTAGGGGCATTGAAATAAATTACGCCGCTCGCACTAAAAACTTTGGGAACCGATGGTACCTATAAACAATCGAAGCACATCTTTGATTTAAAATTTCGCTATTATCAGTCATATTTTGACTAACGGGAATTAATCGCCCAAAATTACGTTAAATATTATCCTGACGTTTCGAGCATGACCAGAAACCCGTGGCCGCAGGCATATCCTTCCTCCAACCACGGGTGTCACGTACTCGACTTATACTTTGACATATGGGGCAGAGAGCATCCACAGTACTAAATTTAATTAAAGAGTGTACTAATAAAAAATTTCAAATAAAAAATGGCGTCGTCATTCGTAGTTAAAAAGCTATAATTTCTGGCTTTTGAAATTAACTAAGAGGTCTTAAATTAGCTAACTTTGGTCTTTTCTTGTTGCTACTGCAATTTCAGTATTTACAATACAAGTTTTCCCGAACTTCTTCTCTATATTTTTTTCCAACTATTCCTTAGTTTCTTCGACATAGTTGTATGAAGCGAAATCAGCGACAGAAACTAGTAAGACTAAGGATATTATGCATAAGTCAAGGATGCCTTAAGGAAGACGGGAAGCATTGCTAGTAGTTATATTGACGACAGTCCCATAATTTAGGAAGCTGCATACGAAAAAAAGCGTTGGAATAGAAAGTTTGGTTGGAAGAGATTTCGAAGAAGCTGTACTGTGAGTACCGGAAATGCAGTAGTGACACAAATGTACTACACAGTAAGTAAGCTGAGGCTTCCTAGTTAATGAACGAAGCCAGAAATTATAGTTACCTACTTGTAACTATATCGATCCGATTTTATTATATAAAAATAAAATAAAAATTATCGGTGGGCACACCTCTTACATGCTTTTATTTAATTTTATCACCCAATTCTGAGCATATGCCCTTTTCGAATACATAACTGATCGCGGCTCTGTGCCAATCTAGCCCGATGTTTGATTGCCTGTAATCCAATCTGGCCAGTTAAATTCGATCCACATCCCGGTAACAGATTGAGCAGAAATTTTGTATGCATATGTATGCCCGATGACAATGCAATATAATGACATCATAGAGCTGATCTTTACAAACTTACACGAAACGACGTATCTGTAAAATTTTTGCTCGTTATGCCTGGCTTCCACAGCGAGCGGACTCATTAATGGCTCCGATTCACGTTCATCGCTGGCGAAATGTTAGTATGCAGTTTACGACTGCGAGCGTCACCAGCGGTGAAAGTTAAACGGAGCCATTAAGGGTGCGGCTCCACAGAGGCGGAGAGGAGCGGAGATGTGCAAAATTGGCCAATGAGATAGCATGACAGTGTTTCGAATTTTGAACTTGAAGAATGTAATTGGTCAATTTTGCACATCTCTGCTCCTCTCCGCCTCAGTGGAGCCGCACCCTAATGATACCGCACCGCTTCACGCTCGTGGTGCAAGGCGGGCATTAGAGTCGTCATAACTAGATGAAAAGACTAAAGAAAGTACAGTCGGCGATAAAAAAAGTAGTGTTATACACATACCTGAGATAACTGGGGGCAAGTTATAGGGATTTGATATCGATTAAAAAGATGTCGATATAATTATAATAAAAGATGTGCTTATTGAACATTCTCGATTACAGTACAGAGGTTCGATGTCATATCTGATATCGGGCCTCTTGTGTGCAGATGTCATTTTAATCAAAATGACAATTTAAATATTGATATTTTAATATTAATTGTATATTTAGAAAACTATTTTAATATAAACGCGTAACTACCCGTTTAAATTTATTTTTTATTTTAATTGAAGAGTAAGTACGTAATATTTATTTATGCCGAATAACATTTTGATGTTGTCATTCACAGTAACATCGATATATTTTTAGTCGATAAAATATTTTGCTACATCACTTTCGTATAAATGCCCCGAGTTATCCCAGGTATGGTTATACATTAAATAAAAAATAAAAAACTTTGTCAATTTCGTGACGACATTCATGTGAAACCTATTTTTGTAAAATTACAATGTTCTTTCAACCTAAAAACTAAATGGAATAGCCACTTTTGGTCATTATTCGTAAAACATTTGGATAAATTATGCGTTTAGTGTGGACACCGCTGATAGAATAGAAAAGCCCTTTAGGTACAGGTGTAAATTTGTATACACGTTCACCTTATTTATACCCTTGACATTAAAGTGAAAAAGTGTGTCCATTTTTATACCTTTGACCGTATGCTTTGACAATGTTAACTGACACGAGATTGCTACGCGACCAAGACAACGTTGCATAATATCAACGTGCACTTTGTATTTGCAATATGCTTTCAGCTCAAACGCATTTTACATAAACCGTTTTAAACGCGGTCGGAGTGCCTTTTCTTGGATATACGACACCGTATGTAGCTTTACATGTTTTAAAAATTACTCCAATAATATAAAAAGGCTCTAAAATACAAGGACAACATTCCTTTGGCGACAATACTTTAATATAACTTCTGATTCTAAACTTTTCTAAATTAATATAATATCACGGAATCTGCACACTTTGATCAGCATCGAAAAGCTTCGACATAAGTATTTAAGCTATCAGCTCCGAAGCTGGCAACATTTAAAGTTGCACCAATGTAACTGACTCCAAATGACCAAAGTACACAGAAAGCTCGTGGAATTCTAGGCTTTAACTTATTAATAAGAAGCATCTGAATTGCTGGCTGAACGTAATATAGTTGGTAATGTTTTGCTGGCACAATGAACGTAGTCTTTTTAAACGCTGAATTATATCCACTTTTAATAGAATATATAGGGTATTATCGAAGATGAATATTGGCTGCAATTCAAGCCTCATGCTTTTTATCGGGATATATCAACCGTTTTTGCGTCTCTATGGTGGCTGTTTGCTAATAATTCCTACTTTGTTGTTTATCATACGTCTAGGCCGATAATACGTATAAGGCTACAATCAAATCCCGTCCTTATATTCAGCGACAAAGGGGAACTTTGTATAAAAAGATTTGCTTATTAGTTACTCGTGTTTACAGCATTAAATTTAGTGTAAAAACATAGAAAACTAAAAAAGGGAAAATTAGAAAACTAAAAAAACGACCTATCGTTCTAATAAAAAAATGTAGTAAAGCTTTTTTACATCAATTTATATACACGTCGAAAGCAGAAACATTCAATTAATCAATCAAACGATTCATTGAATCCGCAGAAATTGAAAAAATATATTAAAAATAATGGTAAATTATAACAAAAATGACCTATAATTACATCAAGGCTCAAAAACATCTAGTTACCCAGATACCAAGACAATCTCTGATATTACTATATCGCTCTACCATTTCCATAGCTGGAAAAAGCGGCGATGATGACAGCGCCAATTCTGGAGGTATTATTGATTTTTTTGTGCAGCGACTGCAGTTTGGTAAAAATAAAATACGTACTTTCAATTGAATGTATTTCTATATCTACAGGTTCGTAATTCTAAATCTAAACGTAATAAAGTAAACATAATTGACATGTCACCTTGTCTATCGCGGTCGTGTACAGATGGCGTAAATGTGCTTATTATGTTGGTCTAAGTTCTCCATGAGCTAATTATTGTAATGGATGTGTTGGATATACAGTCCCACCAATCACATCGCTGCGCATAACACAGCATAGTTCTGATCGAGAAGCACCCTTTTACACACACAGAGCAATATACCTTGACATGCATAAATTAAGTCTTCTTCACTTATGACATGATGACGTGACGTGGCATCGGAGTGCGCTCTTTTGTGTTTTACCCGACGTCGAAAAGAAAAGGGTTATATATAAAGTCCCTCGTACAGTGGACTACAAAGAGATGTATCCACTTTTTCGTCTTATCACAATGCTGTAAGGTGAAAATGTGAATTTTGTAGACTACCATCGCCCATGCTGTTAGCTGTCCATCACTTTCTACCTTTTTTGATACGGTCCACTGATCAGTTAAGGGTGTTGAAGTCTGTACAATGTGCCAATCTGAACAAGCTTAGCTAGCTAGCTTAGCTTAGCATAGTCGTCATAGCATAGTAGTCGTCCATGTAGTGTACGTCAAATTTGAAGTAAATGAAATATAGAAAAAACTTGACTATTAGACCTTGTTCCCGCGGAATAGAGTCGAAAAGTAGTAGGTACTTAGGTACGCCACCTTTTCCGTTTTCTACTTTGGCTGTTGCTAGAGGTAAATTCGTTTTAATAAGCCTGCTCTTATCTATAAAGAGGGAATTTACGAACTTAACATGTTTAAAAAATTCTATAGCGTTAAACGCAATATGCGAAAATTTATTGGAAAACTTTCAGCCTGTGACGTCGAGTATCGATATGTACGAGCACATACGGGGGAGGATTCAGCGGTCAGTCCGAATATTCATTTTTACGCTGCATTTCGTGTAGCCTTAATTAAGATCGATAGTTACAAGCGATTTCCGATGAATATTTCATTCTATTTTCTGTGTTTTACGTAAATCCGCTCTGCTATATCGTCTTATATGCTTGTGCAAAGCGCGGGCGAATTTTTTTGTTTGATGATGTGTATGCATGCAATTATGCATACAATGTTTCTAGGTTGGTAACGGTCGTATTGGCGCCACAAGCACCCCATACGCCTCCTGTGTACTTTTCGTGCCTTCAAATAACCTAACAACAAACAACAGTGGCATCGGTATGCGAAACGTGATGAACACAAATGCACACGCGTTATGTTAAGCCCATTGCGAACCATGTCCGTTCGGTCGGCACTTTACATTGCAGTATCGCTTTTCCGAATAGAGCATGCAATTCAGAGAGGTAGACGGACGTCGTGGAACGATGATTCGTGAACAAGTTTTGTTGACAAAGTCCTAGGCAGATGAGTAGTAAATCTTGACAACTGTCTGTTTACTTATTATGAAAGTAAAAGTCAGTTTTAGATTAGAAAAATGTATTAAACTAGTCCCACCAGACTAGAAATAGCTACAAACAGCTTTTTGGAATATGGTACAAGTACTATGTCAGTAGATAACTGAACTTCATTTGAAACATATTACCTACCATAAGAAACAACGTATAGGTAGGACGCACAGTTGTAAGTAGTCACTAGTACTGTACTGCAGATATTTCCTTACATTGAGGGAATTACTGGACAAGTGGACACAGCTGCATACTATTTTGTCCTGTGCGATAACTCTTAATTCCATAGGGTCGTATCGTAGGGTGCATAGCGTCTCTGTAAAGCCGCGTTTTCACTTAGTGTTCTGAGTGAGGATTCGCTTGTTCGTGGGCTGACGAACGACCTTTTTTCTATGTGAAATCCTGTTTTCATCTGCCCAAGAACGAACGAATGCTCTCTCAGAACACTAAATGAAAACGCGGCTTAACTGTGGTTTACATTAAAGTCCAATACGTATAACTCAATTTTCTATCGCTTCAGATTATGCATGCCATGTGTAGGCCGGTAATACTGGTTGGTTACAATAGCCACCAACTATGGTGCTGCATAAAACAATAGTCCACTAGCGGCCGGCGTGCGTAAATAGAACCCGGTTCATCAGACAGACTAATGAATAGAATTAGGCCATCGAAACGTGCACTAAAGTCGCATCCAATAATATGTACACATTCTAGAACCTATTCCCAAGGTATAAGGGCCAAAATTGTTAACATATTTTAGAGCCAGTCCGAGAGGCTCTACAGAAATAGGTGACACGCTCGCTGTTTCGAGAGTGTACTGGACTGATTTAACTTTTACTGTAGCCGCGAACCTGAGTTGAATTGCGATAGGGCATTTTGCTTTTAAGCTCGTAGAATTGAATTTGACCTATTTTGGTGTCGAATTACTTATTGGTCTTGATTGGCAAATGCTGTAACACGCTGTTATGTCTACCTATCTTCCTGGCCGATTACGGCCACAACAAATTTCGGCAAGATTTAGTTCAAACGATTTAAAAGTCGTAACATTTACTAGTGTTTTTTTTCTAAACCTACTAGGACTTCATAATTCTAATTATATAGGAAGAAACTTCATGACAAACTAGCATTCAAAACATATCAATTATATACACGTTATACGCACAATTCGCATAGGATTTTCCGCGACGTCCCGTCTACATATCTTCCCATTCTAACCACCACCCATACGTTTTACAGGAAGGATCTGATCAGCGCAATGAAACTGCCGGACTCTGAGCCGCTCACCGCCTCCGAGTATTGGGTGATCACGGATACCTGGAAGCAGGATTGGGAGCGAGGAGTTCAAGTGCCAGTCAACCCCGACTCGCTGCCGGCGCCCAAGGTCCGGATCACCGAGAACCCGAAGCCACCAGACTTTCAAGAGTTTAAGTTGTGAGTATCATTGCTTTTTATTCGCCGATTTATTACAAGGCTATGAATATGACCCATGGAGATGCTTGGCTCTGAACTCTCTATCTCAGGGAATCAACGAAACCAGCCAGCATGTTCTTGCAGAATGCATCATGTACGCAGCGAAGAGATATGATGTGTTTGGCAGGGATAGGCTGGAGGAGAAAGAACTCAGGGATGTCCTACGGTTCTGCAACAAAATGAGGAGGCTATAAGGAAGTAATGGGGGAACGGCACCGGAACAATAACCTGCAACTTCAGCAAAGGGAATTGGGGTAAATGAGCACAGCAGATGCTGAGTCCGCTCGAGTCCGATCGAGCGTCCCTCCATAACATAACATCATTGCTTTTTATTCGTGGGCATAGTCCACTTGCTTTGTAGCAACGACCTGACCCATGGAGATTCGTCTTGATGCCGCTGGTTTTCGAGATTATTTTGTTAGTTGTGAGTAATGTTCTTTGTTCGTTCTGTAGACTCATGACATGAATGGCGCGACAGTATGTCGCCGCGAGATAGATTTCCCATCTTTTACTATGTTAAAAAGGACGGATAGCTTATGTTGCCACGAGAACCCATCCCTATCATGTGCTAACCCTACTGGACTTAAGCTGCAAAGCCGTCTTTAACTATGGGGGGGCTGGGCAACCAAGGATTTTGGGGCCCCTTTCGATAGGAAAGTAAACGTGAGAATAAAATGCCCTGGGCACGTGCCCCTTGTTCCCTTATGGTAAAGACGGCATTGTATTAAGCTGACTATTTGTCTTGGCTACTCTGCTTGAAGCCGAAGTGTCTGGTCATCACTGAAACCTGATCTGATTTTTCCATTATGACCTAAGAAAGCTGATTGGAAATTCTTGACTGAGCATTATTTCTTGGAGGTCTGACGATCAGTCTTAGGGTTCCTTAGGGGGAGTTATGGTACCGATAACTCCTGCAATTTGTTTTACTTTGTAATTAAATATTATGACCATACTTGTACGTACGGGTTTGTCTGGCTTGCGTGCGCGTGGAACTATTAATGCAGTGAGCGTGTGAAGGGAATATTTGCGCTGTTCATAAATCGCTCTGTACCGATTTTTAATTGCCAATCGCCACCAATGCTGTAAACATTTATTAAAGATTCGTTTAAAAAAAAAACGAATATTCATACTCATCATCAGTCAATACTCGTCATATTATGCATTTTCCATGCAAAAATAAAAAGCGTTAATCAAAGTGATAAATTTCCCACCTTTACAAACACCTTTACCCACAAATGCGAAAAGTGATCCCTAATTATCGCTTCGTCTCTTCACGCCGGGGCTCGAACAGTTCACATTACACAGTTTGTTATTGCATCTGCCACCCCCTCCTTTGATGGTCGCATCAGGGGGTGGGTCTGTATTCAGGATTACACTGTTTATTTGTCCTGGATGCTGGTTTTCAATACAGCCTTCTATGTTTCCGATGTGCTTTTATTATTTATTGATCCTATTTGTTCGGTGGTCGGGATGAAACGTTAAAACGTGCTGGATATTGTAAACGATATCGCGTAGGTGCGCTTCGATTTTTTTCAGGTTCTAGCCTGTTTTTGTCTACGAGTATGAAGTACTTACTGGCTGTTACTGATGGTCCTTCGTTTATTGAATACAAATTGAACTTATTGTTGGTTTATACCAACAATTATACAAACAATTTGGAGAACTTTTGTAAAACAGTACGCTTAGTAATCCTAACTCTCGAGAACCATATATCAAGTTCGGTAATATACCAGCGGGGCAAATTGAGATACTCATAAAATTCTTGTATAAAATCCCGGAACGTAGGTATATTCTGTATAAAGGAATACATTCCTCCCAATCGGAATTCTAAAACCTCGAAGTGACTTAAGAATAATCCATTAGTGAAATTTCAAACTTAAGGGATAAGAAAATTTGTTCTAATGAACCCAGTTGTCGAATAAGAGGACAAGAGAAACTCGTTCTTACTAAACAGTTAACATTTTTCATGTTACTACTGTACTATTTTCTCGATATGCATTCACTGAACCGAGA
The DNA here is from genome assembly GCA_025490895.1 of Thaumatotibia leucotreta. Taxonomy (NCBI): domain Eukaryota; kingdom Metazoa; phylum Arthropoda; class Insecta; order Lepidoptera; family Tortricidae; genus Thaumatotibia; species Thaumatotibia leucotreta. The sequence goes on from JALPQI010003477.1 coordinate 63,339, forward strand.
TCGCATTGTTATTGCGTATTTTCCCATTATTTCACTCTAGTTGAGAAAAGCTTGAGAATATAAGAAATGCATCCATTCGTCTTTGATTCCTTTCAACTTCATAAAAATATATAGTTATTTGTTCACCCTGTTTGAAGTTACCTTATACCTTACCTTCACAAAGAAATGTTTTCAACTTCCTGTATTCACGATATTTTCAACCATTTTTTCTAGTCTCTTTCACTCCACCGAAAGCTTCTTTAATTTGACAAATACAGATGATCTGAAAAAAAAGTCGAAGTTCGTGGTAAACCTACTGTAATCGGTCAGAAACAGCATGCATGTCTGTGATTGGTGGTACGTTCAACCACGCTATTAAACCGCCAATCACAAAGCGTTAAGTGCTTGCTTCACTTGGGGCGGCGTCATTAGATTTTATGCAATAATGTCGTGTGCAATCGCCCACCGTGCAAACTGATACATCTTCAACCTTACTGCACAGACATAGGGTCCGTCGACAGGCGAGTGTTGTCGGTAGCGTCGTTGCCTCTTATATCATTTCAGGGCGTGTATCTGAGGCATAAAGATCAAAAGCGTTGATATATTTTTAAAGAAGACCATACCACAAAACATTTACGAAGATTTTGCTTCGTCATTTCTGTCTTAGACGTTTTCTTAGTAGTCTTTTTACCCTTTCGAGTGAATGTCTATATACCTTGGGTTGGTTGGGTATGCCTCTCGTAAACTTAATCGCCATTACTAGCCTGAAAGCTTTAAGTTGGATGAATAATGCGTTATTTAGATGCAATAAATCCTTTTGACGAAGGCTTCATTTAGCTTTGAGCGCTCGTCAGCAAACAAGTCATGTCCTTTATTTGCTCAACTTGTGTACTGTACTGTACGTAACACAGTGCAGTTATTGCAGTTACACGGAACCCCTGATACACTCGAGTCGCTGAATAAATATACACGGCTACGAGTTTATGAAACAGTATTCAGTTTCATCCGAAATGGCAGTAATTAATTTTGCAGGCTTTCATGTATGCACGTAGTATATTAAATTCCTGGACTTTACGTTGGTAGGGAATTATGGATCAATTCAAAGCTATAAGGGAGATGAAAATCAAGTCTTCCGAAAGGCTATGTCGGGTATTGATGATTATTTCGAAATCGTTACAGAGTTCAGCATAAGTCAGAATGAAATAATTTAATACTCAGTGACAAAATGATCACTATGCATGGGAGCATTAAAAAAAAATGTCAGCTAACATTTATGTGCCACATTTTATTAGAAAGCACGCAATTGCGGTAAAGTATCACAAATCTAACCGACCTCTCCTCCCGCAGGCCCAAAGACAAGTACATCCACTTGAGCCGCGACGCGACGTACGCGCCGGACAAGCACACCATCACCAACGCGCTAACGCGCGCCGAGGCGGCGTGCTCGTACGACCTGGACGCGACGGACACGGCATGGCTCAAGCTGCTCAACGCCGAGCGCGCGAGGGCCGGCGCTGGCGCCATCACGGAGGACCAGCTCGAGAAGGTCATTGAGGAGTTGGAGGTTAGTACTCGACGCTTTCAGAAAAGACTAGTACATCAACAAGCGGCGTGCTCGTACGACCTGGACGCGACTGACACGGCATGGCTCAAGCTGCTGAACGCCGAGCGCGCGAGGGCCGGCGCTGGCGCCATCACGGAGGACCAGCTCGAGAAGGTCATTGAGGAGTTGGAGGTTAGTACTCGACGCTTTCAGAAAAGACTAGTACATCAACAAGCGGCGTGCTCGTACGACCTGGACGCGACTGACACGGCATGGCTCAAGCTGCTGAACGCCGAGCGCGCGAGGGCCGGCGCTGGCGCCATCACGGAGGACCAGCTCGAGAAGGTCATTGAGGAGTTGGAGGTTAGTACTCGACGCTTTCAGAATAGACTAGTACATCAACAAGCGGCGCGCTCGTACGACCTGGACGCGACGGACACGGCATGGCTCAAGCTGCTGAACGCCGAGCGCGCGAGGGCCGGCGCTGGCGCCATCACAGAGGACCAGCTCGAGAAGGTCATTGAGGAGTTGGAGGTTAGTACTCGACGGTTTCAGAAAAGACTAGTACATCAACAAGCGGCGCGCTCGTACGACCTGGACGCGACGGACACGGCATGGCTCAAGCTGCTGAACGCCGAGCGCGCGAGGGCCGGCGCTGGCGCCATCACCGAGGACCAGCTCGAGAAGGTCATTGAGGAGTTGGAGGTTAGTACTCGACGGTTTCAGAAAAGACTAGTACATCACCAACGCGCCGAGGCGGCGTGCTCGTACGACCTGGACGCTTTCAGACACTTTGATACTTTCAGAGAAAAGCACGAGGCTGTAGGTTCCTTAATTGGGAATATGCTCGTGGAAAGTTTTAGGTATTGTTCTTCGCTGATTTGGTGTAAATTCCAACGGCACTTGAAGGTTGCTACACAATAAGAGTTGGAGGTTAGTACATTAGATAACATTTTAAAGAAGCACAACGTTAGTTTTTGTATTTAGGTTCCAAAATTGGAAATGTTCTCATGATAAGGTCTTGGTTGATAACCACTTGAACGTCCGATGATAGCATAGTATCCAAACAAAAAAGGCAGTAGACTGTTCGTGGATGCTATACTATCCAATGAAGTCGAAGGAGACACAGTTGATTATAGCGGCATTTAGCGAAATATAGAGGCATTATTTCCTAATTCCCTTGTTGCAACAACGTAGCCTAATAAACTAGTTTGCGCTAAAAAATATATATGGCAGTGTACGCTCGTTACTCAGTCGATAAAAAAATATAATTTGTCAGTGTTGGGTCAAACTGCCTGAGTGTTTGCTAATGACTCCTAGTTATGTCGTAAGTATTTCACGTTAATTTACATATTTTTGGGGTTATTATACATAAAAATGATCAGGAACGTGTGCTCTATACGATAATGTGTATCATCTTAAGTTTTTGACAGTGTGATACCTGTCAAGTGAGTTTAAAATATGAAGGTTATCTTTCTTATTTTTTTACCGATGTGTTAAGTTTAACCTTGATTATAGTCAAAATCATTAGGTATTTTACAATGACTATCATTGTATTTTAATAATTGTATTTTCATTTATACTCCTGATTTTTTTTATTATTATACCTTAAGTAGTTTAGAAAATATAAACGTTTTTGTAAAATCTTGTGACTGCGCAGCGCGGGGCGTACGTCGCTAAAAAAACCCGGACAGTTGACCGGAATATGGTCGCGCGGGGTGGACGTTCAAGTGGTTATGATGGTTTCATTTGACGTTCGAGTTATCTCTATTCTGTGTCAACTCCAAGTGACATAGAAATGTTCTCCAAAGCTTGGCGTTAAATTAAGCCCCAAAGAAAATTCTCAACAAAACCGCAATAAAAACTATTTGTTTTTGATATTTCTGCAATATGTAGGTATATATTATCAATGCACGATGTAAATTTGAGTTCATTCAAGCATTTTCAAGTTGAGTCCCTGAGTTGCGCCGAATGTTTCGGTAGTCAAACCCTACCGAAGGTACGGGCTCGCGACCCATTTGTAGCACGACGCGTCTCGGTCGAACGACACAAGTCTACACTAACTGAGATGCCTATCTAAGTTACGTGACGACTGAACGGTTATAAATGCTCCCAACAGTCCGGTACAAAGATAAAATTGGACCAAGCGTCATTTCATACAGGTACAGGCATATGAGGCATACAACCCGGTACAGGCTTTGGAATTTTCACTTTACAGCAAAGCGATTCAGAAAGTAACGCCAGAATTGCATATAGCTCAAACGTTTCCATTGTAACAGCAGTCTTTCCACCCTGTGCCTCTGGAATCCTTTACGGCAGTTACTATTCGGAGCGCAAATCAAAGCCTAAGCTAAGCTATCTGGCGACTAAATTCCTTAATAAAGGCTTTACCCTTCGTTCGCCAGAGTCTTGATTCTGGCACTTAATATTTTGTACATTGAGTGTCTTTTACCGTGCTGGGCTGGTTGCTAGTTGATATTATTTAACTGATATTATGAAATGCGGTTTTAGGCTTAGTGCTTAAGCTATAGGTTAAGCTGCTAAAAGCTTATTTATAATCTTGTGACACACATTAACTACAGATGTAGTGAACGACTTCGTATTTGCACAAAATAAAAAAAAACATACAGTCGAATTGAGAACCTCCTTCTTTTTATGAAGTCTGTTGAAAAACTTGCGATATTATCTTTGTCTCAATTAGCTTTAGTGCAATGGATTCTGAAGTTCTTTGCGACAGCAATACGACTTGGGACATTTCCGTGAAAATCCGATAAGAAATTATAGTTTCTTGCCGGAAAAAAATCTCAGGTCGGCTTTAGTATAAAATCTTGATAATATGGTAAGGTAAGGTGGTGTAAGATGAAACTGGTTTTTAAAGGGGTAAGACACGTCTTGTCGTAGCATTTTGTCTTACCAATCTTACCCCACCTTACCTTATATTACGATTTCAAAATTCCAAAGGGCTTGTTGATGTGCCTATTCGATAAAAATTCGTTTGTCTTTGAATTGACTTTGCAAGCAACGTGAATATTCCTCTAGGCACTTACTTCCAAACCTACGGACTCCTTAGAAAAAAATGCATTTAAGTATCTGCAATAAACTTAATTCCAACATGCGTGATGCGTGTTACCCCCTACCAAAAATGTGCTGGTTATTCATACAATTTGTGAATAACCAGGACGTAGTTAAGGAAAAAGGATTCAATCCACAAAATCTGTCAAGTATATTTTTAATCTTACCAAAAGGAGACGTCATCATTACTCATTAATATCAGTGACAAATTTTAAAAGTTGGATACTTTTTTCATAAGTCCAAATTTAATTGCCGCTAATAATGTTTCGCCGCTGGTCAATCGCCTCAGACACGTGCCACGGAACATCCAATGCGCTCGTTAATAATGCATTTTCCATCTCGTTATTTGCGGTCATCGGCTTTTTCCAAGTAAAAACAGAGTATCATTCACACGTCAGACAGGTACAGTCGCCATCAGATATATCGAAACGGCCAGTAGTACCAAAAAGTTACAAAAGACCCTTATGGTACGACTCTGACCGTCTGTTTAACACATTGTTCAATTACTCGAGAACTACTTAATCTATCGATTTTTGGAATAGTTATAAAAAACGCTAGCCTCAACAAAGTATGTTATATTTTTATTAACTATGGAAAATGCCCTTTAAGAAAATGGGCATCATTTGCATAATCGAGTGGAATATCATTTGATCTTTCGAATTGAACATTTCAATATAATTTTGTTAGTTAAAAAAAATACCAGTGTCGAAATACGAAACCCAAGATAATTTTCCAACTCACATACCTTTGGTCGCACATATTAGTGTGAGAGGTCGTCGATAGATGGCGCTCTTCACGGAATGTTAATTTTCGATACTTTTATGCTGCCGATGTGTTCTAAATACTTATATCAGATAATTAAAATGTACAAATGCCTCGGTGCGGGAGTCCAATGGGCTCGCATTTGACAGGTTTTTTTCTTTTTAACTTGATAAAAAGATAATTGAAGGGTCCATGGAGAGAAGATGTCTAGTTAATTTCAATTACAGAAGGAAAAACCACCTAACTTTTAACAGAATAAGGTGTGAATTTGCCCTGATTTTTTTAAAGCACTGGACATGTTTTTCCGTGGAGTTAGTTAAAATTATAAATTGAAGGGTCAATTGATAATTTTAACTAACATAAGAAAAGCAAGAGATGCTACCCCTTTTGTATTCACTTTGATATATGCAACGTTGTTTGGTAGCCGACTATTACGTTCGTCCATTGCTATTTCCAGTGGGTTTCGAATGCCCTCCGGCCTTTTCGCGTCGAATAATTGCGTGTAATCCAAACGTCGGAGGGGCGAGCATGGTCAGAAATATACGACTAGACGAGAAATGCATAAATGTTTTTCGTCTAATTGATTACGGTTGTAGCAGTCAATGTTTCGTTGATTTTTTTTATTGGCGTTGAATTTGCGATTCGGAAAGCCACTCAAAATGTGAAAACTTTCGACGATAAAATCAATTGAACATCTCAACGAGAAAAAGATCCTAAGCAGTATGCTTAGCACATGATTGGTATGTCAGTATGTCGCCGCGAGATAGATTTTCCATCTTTTACTAACTATATGAATAAAAGAGGGATGGATAGTTTATAATTATAAGCCTATAGCCATATATTAACTTCTGAACCTTGTATGTTTGGATTACCTTTACGCAAAATGTTTTTCTATGCGTTTATACAAGCAGTGATACAGCTCTCACTGCGACCCATCTGCGTCAATGGGTTAATATGCAATGCACAGTATGCACAGACGAGACGTACAGTCAAGTATATAAATTTGTTCACATTTCAGAACATATAACCAAAGCACAAGGTTCAATATCGTTTACATGTTTTTGGAGCCGATACGTACCATTGCGAACTCAGCATACCGCTGGTGTACTTTATTTTGATAAATGGGTCGTTTTAACCGCCTTCAAAAAAGGAGGAGGCTTTCAATTCGACCGTTTTTTTGGATTTATGTAACTCGATATCTCCGAGAATTGTAAACCGATTTTCATTTTTTTTTAATGGACCGGGTAGGTGATGTTCCCATTGGACTGAAAAAAAAATACTCAACCAACCTACGGAAACCGTTACATTGTAATTTACATTTTAATGAGGCTTCGCGTAGTGGTCAGAATATTGGCGATTGAACGGTTTTACATGAGCTGTGAATGTCGTACAAATCACGTACGCAAAATCCCGCGTATTCCCGGATAATAACTTTATAGCGCGTCCATTGTCCATCAATTGTCTATTGTCTATCAATCCGGAATTAAGCTTTGATTGTGAATCCGATTGGATTCTACATACGTGCCTATTTTCCGTCAGGTTTTATTACGCTATTGACAGATATGTGTGAGATTTGGTATAATTTTTTGCAACTAAGGGTAAAATATTATATCCGTACAAAATTTGGTTTGGTTTTGTGTCCAAAATTTTATTAAGTCATCGAATAAATTGTGATAGATTTAATAAAAACGTCCCATTTTGTCGCATAAACTAATGTAATGTAAATGTACCTGTGAGCGCAAAATCTTATAAGTATAGACACATATTTGCAACCGACATACTTGGTGTTCCAAGATACAGGCTCAGCCTAGTTTAGACCATAACAGAAACAATCGTGCTAATAGTACCTAACTGTAGGTCCCAACATTTCTTGTAGAGTTACTAACTTTTAATAATAAAATTAGGTCTTCTTTGAGCAAAATACCCTATCTACGATATTTAAGGTACTTAGTATCATAGGTTTGAGTGGCCCTGTATAACTTATTCCAATATTTACTCTTATTCTCTTACATTTAACGATTTACTAAATAAGTTAAGCATTCAGTTTTCAAACCCTGTCAACATTTCTTACTAAAACAATTGTTTAAACCGTGTTCGGTCACCCAGCGCTTAAACCTAGCAATTGTTAGGATGCAATCGGGTGGCGGAGATGGGTAAAACGGGACGTCTAGCCGAAGTATCTAGGTCGCAAGGTTATACGGTTATTTCCGGACAAATTGTGGAATCAGCCTAAAGCGGAACTAAATATAAGCCGGCTAATATGCAACGGTGATAGAGGGCGCCTTAATGACAAATAGGTATGAGTGATTTGAATTAATTAATATTTTCTTCGGTTACCGCGAGGATTACTCATGAAATAAAACTATGAAAACGGATAAACTCGCGTATATTAACTAATTTTAACTTCATTCCGACGTTTCGAACACTTTACAGGGTTCGTGGTCTGCGGATGCGGAAGTTAAAATTAGTTAATATACGCGAGTTTATCCGTTTTCATAGTTTTATTTCTTGAATTAATTACTTTAACCACACAGATAAACTATAAAATAAAAAGTACCCTACAAAGGTATAAAATCTACTCTTGATCTTCCAAACCATCCCCCGGCGGCAAGGTGTCCATGATCCAGTCAATATTCCCTCGCTGTATCGCTATGGCGCAAAAAAACCTGCTCGTGGGTCTCCCGTTAGTTTCCATGGGCTTTTCCCAATTTCTTTAAAGAGCCTGCAAGCACCTTCGCCCCACGGGCCGAGTGTCTCAGCTAAATCAATGGTAGAGTGGTGTCACTACCCAGTCCGACATTTCGACGGTGCGCCTGCCGGGTAGGCGTATGACAACGGGCTGCCGATTCGCTTCGCACTAGCTGTGTCACATTTTTTCGTGCATATTATTGAAAATCTTGTTTTTATTTTCAACAACTAGAAATCCAACAATGTGTAATCTTATTTCTTGATCTTAATGATTCGTACAAAATAAATTGTAAAATCATTCATAAAACTACGACAAGCAATGTAGATTCACGTTTAGAATAGAAATAATACCTTATAAAGACTGTCCACGTAAAAAAGTGGTCGACGTTATAATGACAAATAAGATGAAAAAAATAACAAAAACGAATCAATTATATATTTATATAATAGTATAATTCGTGTTCTTCAAAATATAATACAAGACTTGTGCAATACATTAAGGCTAATAAAATGCCGTGACTTTTCTTCTTACTCCTTCCATTAATCTTTGTACATCGGTTTCGGTGACCGTTTTACATGTTGTATCCCAATATTTTTTGAATTTTTGTGCATCAGTAGCAATTTTCTGACTTTTTTTTAGCTTTCTTTTCATTATTGCCCAGAATTTCTCTACAGGCCGGAGTTCTGGGCAGTTTGGAGGATTTGCAGATTTCGGTACAACAGAGATATTATTTTCCTCATAGCATGTCAAAACCGATTTCGCGTAATGAGAAGTAGCTAAATCAGGCCAAAATATGACTGACTGGGCGTGGCTTCTTATGAACGGCAATAAACGTTTTTTTAAACACTCGTTCATGTAAACGACTTGGTTAACCGTGCCAGTTGTAACGAAAGATTTGCTTTTTTTACCACATGTACATATGGCTTGCCACACTAATTTTTTTTTTCAAAACTTGTCTAGTTTTTTTGTTGTGAATTTATCATCAATACTTCCTCGTTTATTTGCGATGTAAAACTGTAACCCTGGCAACTGCTTGAAATCTGCCTTGACGTAGGTCTCATCGTCCATCAAAATGCAATCAAATTTCGTCAAATAATTTGTATACAATTTTCGGGCTCGAGTTTTACATACTTTTTGTTTAGTAGCATCGCGATTTGGAACGCTAGACGCCTTATATGAGTGTAAACCTGCTTTTTGTTTGATCTTTTGGATGTACGACTTCGATACCTTACATTTCCTGGCGACGTCTCGAATGGACAGTGTTGGGTTCTTCTTAAAGTGCTCGATGACTTTCCTTGCCTTACTTTTATCCATGGAACCGTGTTTTCTACCCGAACCTTTCTTCCTTTCGACCGTCAACGTCGAGCGATAATTAGCCAATACCTTTTGGACGGTAGATTTAGCAACGGATAATAATTTAGCTAGCTTAGCTTGCGACATATCAGGATTTTCATTGTAAGTGTACAAAATCCTTTTACGCTTGTCCAGTTGTCTAGAGGCCATTTTATTATAGTTATTATTTTTAAAATCGAAAGTAGTCCTAAAATAAACCTTATATATCCCGCCTTCTAACTGTCACAGTGACAGATTTTATTTTTCTTTTATTTTTATTTTTTTAAGAATTTTATGTCGACCACTTTTTTACGTGGACAGTCTTTATTGGCAACACACATAGACAAAGAAAAAAGGAAATTGTAGGCGGCGAATATTTGTGAAATAATGCAAATAAAATTGGTATGGAAATGAAATTATATGTTGGCATACTTTGTAACAATAATGTTTACACAACAAGAAGCAAAGACAGACTGATCTAGAAATGTAAACATGTTGAATAAGAAAATAAATGAAAATAGTGTCCCTAAGAATAGAATTATAAAAAGGTTACTACCTACTACCCAGCCAGTCGCTAATAGAAAGCATATTCCTATATTTTAAAGACAAACGGGGTCTTAATCGCGTAAACTTAAGTTTAATTATATCCTGACGTTTCGGGCATGACGTTACACCCGTGGTCGCAGACAGACTAAGGTCGCAGGAACGTCATGCCCGAAACGTCAGGATATAATTAAACGTAAGTTTACGCGATTAAGACCTGTTTGTCTTTAAAATATGAGTGATAATGGTGAAGATTCATATCAAAAAGCATATTCCTAAATCAGACATTGTGAATAATTGAATCTTCAATACGAAGTTCTATGGCAATGGTTACTGAATTTCATAGATTCGGACATTTCGTGCAAATACAGAGGCAAAGGGCTACATCTGAGGTTTGTGGTTACCTGTGCTTCAGTTAGCACAAGCAGCAAATGAAAAGCTAACATCGTTTGTAGCGGACTGCAGTCTCAGTCAGATATTGATTAAATGCAAAAGCAAGCTCGAAGTGCTCTACTATTTGTGAATTTTGAAGTGATCTGGCCAGGTGTACTAAATTGGGGATTTTTTACAAGCGTTTTTGCAGTTATAGGGTCGATTGATTAAAAATTGTACATTTTTAAGGCCTTAAACAAAACAAACAACTCTTTCCAACAACTTTTCGCAGTAGAAAACAAGACAAATTGAAAAAATGAAGGCGGGTCAAAATTCTTTTCGTTGTCTTGTTTCAGACCACCCTGTCACGCTTTTAGTTGCTGTTTTGACTTAGTATAAAAAAAAATCCTGTGCAATTGTATTTCTTTTTTACGCTAGATTTTAATTCATACATCAGAAAGTGAAAGCAAAAAATCGTCTCATACGAAAATCACCACTGCGTCACGTGTTTTAGGGATACAAAATAAGACAAGGAAAAGAATTTTGACCCAGGCGCCTATTGTTGATCGCTCATAGAAAATTTGAATTTTTTGCCTTATTTTAATTTGACTTTTCACACAAGTATGTATGTCATTCCATATGAACACGGTTGAAATTAATTATTTTTGTCCTTTTGACTTCTTAACACAAAAAATGGCGTTTCTTTTTTTTTTTTATTAAAGGCCTTTCCACATTTTTTTTTGCATTCGACACTTACCTGTCCTGATATTGTCTGTCGTTAATTAAATATTGCGATTTCTTTGATGACCAATTACCGATTGACCTGTAGTTACGTTTGTAAGTCGAACGACAATGAAGTATAATATCATGCATCCCGGTCTGATGAAAGAGTTTGAAGGTGTCAATAGGTGGAAACGACGACGACGACGTAACCCTATTTAGACTTAAAGATTTACCTCGTTAGATTTATCTGAGGAATCTAGATGAAATAATTAAATAAAGTATAGCTCGTCGTCGTGTGCCTGCCTTAGGCACTGGTCTCACCGCGAGCTACTAAGCTATGAACTATCGGCTATAAACACGAACAAAAGATACGCAATCTCGTGTAAATAAAAGAGACACGGCTATACTCGCCCGGCGGTGATAGCTGATAGCTGGGCGAGTATAGCCGTGTCTCTTTTATTTACACGAGATTGCGTATCTTTTGTTCGTGTTTATAGCCGATAGTTCATAGTTTAGTAGCTCGCGGTGAGACCAGTGCCTTACGGACACGTTTCAAATAGAATTGTGTGGTAAAAGTGACAGATTTTCCTGCAATACGGCAACATTTTCCATTTCGATTTTGAAATGTGGCCGTATAGAGCGACACGACGAGTTAGCGCTAAAAGCTTGTATCAAACATGTACTCGTATATTCTGACAAAAACTTATTTAGAAAGTAGTATTACAGTTGTTGCGGCCTTTTCAAGTTTATTTAGTGTTCAATCAAGTCCTCGAAATGAGCGTTTTTTTACAACACTAGCTTAGCGAGATTTGACAAGTCACTAAGATTTACGAACAAAAGATTCATGCCAACTAGGGTCTGAGGAAAGTGAAGTCGTTTGGCGACAAGGCATGCCCATATATTTAACGTGCCTTAACTTTCCAAACAATCTACATACCCGTATACAGTTGACCCAATTTGAAGCGCACCTTTTATAAAAAATAGTTTCAAGGAATTCTTTACTCCATTCGAGATTAAACAAAGCATTTTTAATTTATTCCGCTCCTTTGTATTAACAGATGATCATAATTGGATGTTGCAAAATGCAAGGCTTCCTTTGTAAATGTTGCTGAGCAAATTGTAATTTCTTTTCGCTTAGTCCGAGATCCAGTTTGTGGAATTGCAGTCACATTGTATACAGGCTCCTATAGATCTTACCTCCCACTTAACGCAAGATATTGACTATTTTATTGCATAAGCCATGATATTTTTGTTTACATATTGGTTCCTTCGTATTAACTATCCCCCTTATTCATGAACGTTTGTTAACTTAACAAGCCGCTAATAATTGTTTGTCCCTTTCGGTCTTAACAATGTGTCCATAAGAGCAAAAGGGACAAACAGTTATTAGCGGCTTGTTAAGTTAACTAACGTTTATGAATAAGGGGTAAGTGGTTATATTTTCGTTGGGTTCTATAATTCTGCAAAAATCTAGTGTGCAACTAATTATCATTATTACAGATTTACACCCTTATTCATAAACGTCTCCTAACTTAAAAGCCAGAAGCCGATAAGTATCGTTTGTCGCTTTCAGTATTATGAATATGTCTATAAGACCGAAAGGGACAAACAATACTTATATTAGAACAATTGCTTTGTAATAGTCACTTAAATGTCAATTTTCAATTTAACAATTATTTAATATTAAAATTTGACCCTTGCAGACCTTTACATCTAATTTTATATATTTTTTAATGTAATAACTTATTTAATGCATGTTACTGTGTGTATGGTTTTGAAAAATAGGTTTCTCCGAGTTTCTTACTGGTTCTGGGTCAGTGGTGTAGGGTTGGAACCGGTGCAAGTTTCTTTTGTTTTTACTTGTTTTTGTGTCTGACGCTACATAAGTGCTTATTACTAGGCTTACTTGAATAAAGAATAGTTCGATTTTGATTTCTTTTGATGAATGTTAATTTTAAAATTACCAAACGTGCATTATGAGATAGCTTCTATCAAAACATTTTATCTGAAACTTAATTAAACCTGCAAATTGTTCTCGGATCTCGTACTGCTTTCGTCTTTTGTTCCTTTTTGAACTGCACAATGCCAAGCCACTGACGTAAAACATAGCCCACATTTGAACGTAAAATATGTTGTTTGATACTTTTTGATTGTGTTGAAACATAGTGCCCCCTTTTGATAAAAAACCGTTTGTAAAATGACTGTTGCAAAAGCTGGAAACTGCAACTGAAGTGGAGATAGCTATGTTTGGAATTCGTCGGAAAATATGCAATTTAATCTGATCACATTGCTGGCGAATAGTTTTTGTAATGCCATATTAAAAGCGAGTTCGCTTCAGTTTTTTTTAGGCTCCGTAGCCTAGTTGGTAGTGACCCTGCCTACGAAGCTGGAGGTTCCGAGTTCGAATCCAGACGCATCTAGACCGACGAAGAACTATTTCTGATAACTATGTTCACAAGTAATGCCCTCGCTGGGATTCGAACCCGGAACCTCCAGCTTCGTAGGTAGGGTCACTACCAACTAGGCTGCGGAGGCTGACAAAATGCTAAAATAAAAATAAATAAAATGACGAAAAGAATGTTGTATATTATATCATTGTTTATTGACCAATGCACTATCATTTGAATACAGATCAATAGTTATTGTGAATACACGTTAAAGCTCCAACCGTTCGTACACGCAAATCCTTTAAAAGGTTAGCAAATATGAAAATGGATATTTACCTGTTCCGTTCTAAACGCGCTCGAATCCGTACAAAAGGATGCAAACGCTTTGCAGAAGTTTTGCTGGAAATACTGTAAAAACATTGTGAGCTTAAATTGGCGATCACCTTTGCACCATCCTGTACAGGGATTAGACTCCGCTTCATAGACTACGTAATGGCGCGATACCAAAAAAAATGGACATAGTTAAGGATTTAATGAAAACTAAAATTACGATCGCATCGATTGTGTTACGAAAGCTAGTCATACAAACTATGTGGTATACTCTGTCAAACAACCTTTGGCAGTACAAAAGCGGATAAAAAAAAAAATTAAGTGCGTTTTGTGGATCGTTTACAGAAAATTTGAATTTGATGATGTTTTTACTCATAACTCAAAAATGATGACGTAAAATTTTGTTTGGCCTTTAACCATAAACATTTTTTTTACAATCGACCCTAAGCATATTGTGAAATCTTATGAACTATTACCCGTAAATATTTATCGTGTAAGAATTGCTTTAGTTCTCAAGCTTTGCTTAGCTCATGTCTGGACGGTTAGACTTCGATTTGCGATTTTTTCCATTGAAACCCAAACCAAATTCGAGCCTTGCGGGATGATGACTTCAGCGCGTTGTGATTGGTAGATTTAATGAAATCTCTTTACCAGTGATTAGCTGTCAGTAGCTGTCAATCACAAATTTTGGATATTTCTCATGTTCATGTACCGTAAAACGGGGTGAATAGAAACGTAGAGTAAACTGGTCTGTTAGCCCAGGACAAACAGTCCAATTTAGAAAAACAGATTTTTTCATGTTTTATTTTGAACTGGATTGTTTGTCCTAGGCTAACAGACTAGTCTACTCTACATTCCTATTTACCCCGTCATTCCTATTTACCCCTTCTTACGGTACCTACCTACGGTTGGGCCTTAAGAGGCTATCGCACTTTTTCTAACGACTTCCCGTAGTCTTATCTAGTAGGTAAATAATCTGTGATAGGAATACAAGACTTAATAAAAGATCGTACGTTGCACAGCAACGAACCAACCGTCTGGAAAATACGATGCGTCTAAGAATTCTACAAGTTTCAACGATATTTTAAATATCGCGTTATAACTAGTTCGTTGTGATTTTATTCACGATATGTCTACCCAGATCTCGTATTGACGCTGAGCGATCATTTGTAAAACGTAATCGTGCTGGAGGAATAAATCCTCGCTATTAATATATCGTTACTTAAACTGTCAATAGAAATTAAATTGTACTTATATAATAGGCGATAGCGTCGACTGCACTGCCAAGGTAAGATATAAAATGCAGTCTAAATAATATAAATTATAAATAGTTAAAAATTCAGGTATTATTAAATTCACTAGTTACCTAATTAAATTTCTGGGAATATGTGAGAAGTAAAACTTGAAGTATCAAAATATTACCACCAACCTACTATATTGCTTATTATTATTATTTTTTATCATAGACAATTGATTAGTTAGTATCTGTTCAGCTTTATATCGCAGTTTGAGATACTAAATATTTTCAAAGTATTAACGATATAATCTAAAAACACAAGCTAGACTAATTAAAATAGAAGGTAGGAGGCAACTTTGCTTAAAAATCTGTGATAACTTTTTAATGAGGACCAGAGACCGAGCTTACCGTCCTAAAATAAATATAACTTTGAACCGTCTATTGATTAACCTGAAGTAGTTAGTACATTTGCGCGCATCGTCGCGCAAACTTGTCGTGATATTTCTCCCACGGAGTTGGAAAAATGTTAGAAGTATGCATTTTCCAGCTCAGTCACTCACTCGTCGTATTAGTTTCCGCGGCTGTTTCTAGTTTGTTTGAGTTAATTAAGTGACTTTTTTTTATTGTCATAATTTAATAAAATAATATGCAGTTTCCTTAAAAGCATCATTAAACCAATGTGGTTTGTCTTGATACCCAATTCCGCTTATACTATTATTGTAGAATAATCTAAATAATTCTTACAACATAGTGTTAGGTAAAAACTTACTTAAGGTTCAAATTACTTGCCAACATAGAAAGGCATCAGAAAATCTTAAAAAGGTTGTATTGACGTAACAAAGTGGTGTCCAGACCATATTGAAATAATTTGTCTGTTGAGTTACCTACTTTGTTTGTTGTTTGTCCAGTCTCATGCACGCTTTTTGTTTATTAATACAAAGCCCATAAGGATGGGGAAGTATTTTAATGGTGTAATCCTGATTATGTTTAGATTCTAAAATATAGTATGAAGTTTTCTGGATTCAGACTAGCTTATGAGATAACGGCATTTTTTCCAGAAAAATATTTATTTTTATTCACTATGAAGACATTTTTGATCGCGTTGTTGTTGCTTGGTAATTACGTTTAGAAATACTAATTCGCAGATATCCTAGACACCTAAACCTTCGTATAAAAATCTGAAAATTTAGAAAAAAGGTTAAAAAATGATAGTTTTATTAATAAAAAATGTTTCATTCGTAAAACTATCGTTCTACACTCAAACACACATAATTGAAGGATTTTTTGTGCGAGTTTCTAGTCCTTTGTTGGCGCTGTTTCAGACTAACACACATATAAAACTTATTGTTATATATTATGTCTGTACAGGTGAAATTGATTCCCGGTAACAAATTAGGTTTGCTTAAAAAAATATGGTTTCAAATTTAAGGCGAAAAAGTTTTACCAATATTATTTAATTAAAAACGTATATTTTACATGTTGGACTCATCTCCGTTTTTCTAGTGAAAATATATATTATTAACCTAGATTTATGTTATCGATTTACGCAATGTAGGTCGTTGAGGTACACCAAGGCGAGCCTTTTCTGGGAAACCCTGGGACTGCAGCCGGGGCGAGCTGAGTACTAGGTGTGCTCCTTTGTGTTGAATTTAATATAAAATGTTACCTTTTAAAATAATGTTTAGTAAAAATGAAACAGTTCTCTTTTTACCTCTAACTCAAGGAAGTGACTCGGTGGCTACGAACAAATAAAACATGGAAGCCGAACTATAAATTGACTTTCAAAAAAGGTCCTGAATTTTAGTTAACAAGTGTCAGCCCCTCTTCAATTACGATAATGGATTTCAATATCAATCTTTAAAAACTTAAACCGCCATTTTAAAAATAGTTGGTATTGATCCATCAAAGTTTTGATAAACATTTGTCAAAGATAATGCGCCGAAATAAGCGTGGTGTTAAGAAAAGCGCTATGTCCTGCCCATTTGAGCTGGCGTTAGACGTCTATGTTATATATGGTCGCAGCGTATTGTTGAATAGGTCTTTAAAAAAGAATCACCACCACCACCACCATCAGCCTACGATAGTCCACTCTCCTATTAACTATGCGTATAGACGCATTAGGAGGTAAATGCCCATAATCGCCACGCTGGGCTAGCGGATTGGCGATCGCAGTAATGTGTCCACTAGGATGACGCTGCTGCCCGTCATCAATCTTTAATCAAATATGGTCAGTGAAACTTCAATCCCTTAGTCGACTCTTACGACACCCGCAGGAGGAGTTGGGGTGGTGACAAATGTATTATTTCTGCCGTCACCACACGGCCAAAAAAGAATAAAAAAGAATAGGGGTCTCAAAAGAAAAAAAGTTTAGAAAGTTTACCAACGCAGGATGTGGGATTTGCAACCACGTTCCTAGCTTTCGCGGCTAACTCCTAAACCACTCGGCCACTCCAGCACTCCAGCTAGAAGTCACAGAAATCACAGAAATCAGATCGCGTCGCCAAGCCGTTTCTCAGTCACTTTTGACTGACTGACTAGTCCTAAAAGTTATAAAAAAAATGCATGCCAATCAAAAGTTTGATGGACCAATCACAACTATTTTTAAATGGTGGTTTAAGTTTTTATAGCTTGATATTGACATGCATTGAAGATGGGGTGACACTTGTCAACTAAAATTCAGGATCGTTTTTAAAAGGCAATTTATTATGGCGTGCGGTTTCCATGTTTTATTTGTTTGTAAGCAATACGCTTTCCGTAAAATAAATAAATCATCCCCACTACACTTGTAAGGGAGGACCACGAAAAAAAAAGTTTTATTTGTCGGGTGATCAATATGTATACGTATACCAAAATTTCCAGTACAAACAGTCAGACAGCTACAGACAGACAGACGGACAGGCAGACAGACGGACAGGCAGACAGACAGACATAGCGAAACTATAACGGTTCCTCGTTTACTACAGAACCCTAATAAAAAGACAGCTCCTGAAATGAAGGTTGCCTTTTTTTAAAACTAAGTTAATAATCATTCCGGATATTTCTGTATCGAATTGATTATACTTTTCTATAGGTATTTTAATTATTTTAATGACAATTTGTCTGTAGAATGCTATCTCGACTACATTCTCTTGTATCTTTGTGCTATATTGAGATAGCAATTCTCGCTATTATGGGGGGTTTAAAACGTAACCAAATGAATACGGGTACGGGTATTATATGATCACTGGTGTACTACAACACAATGGTCTTACGTAGTTAATACTCGCGCTCATTACAATGAACTTATTATTCATTCACTAATTGGGAACGCACATTAAAGCGCATCGTTGTATGCTACAATGGAATTACAACCGTTAATTATCAAGTTACTAAATTATTAATAAAAAAATTCTATTTATCATTTAATTATCTCTTAAACAATATTTTGGCAGAATTCCCAACAAGTTTGTTCTAGATTATATGTAATAAAACTGAGGACTGCTTGGTTAGACTTAGATAGTCTGTAATAATTGAAATTAAAATACATATATTATTTTTGTCGTGGAAGACAAGTGCATAACTTGGCACTTGTAAAAAAATGCTTGAAGTTTAACGGAGTTAGCAAAGCATTAGTAAAATGTTGTATTGTAAAAAAAACAAAAACATACGTTTAAAAAATACTAAGTATGAAGAATTTTATTGGTCACAATAAGCGGAATTAGATCTTCTCATTTTCGAACATTCTATAACTCTATTGTTAGTACTTTGTTAATGATACTACTGGTAGTTCTATGTTTAGTATTTTATATCAGGAACCTAAGTTTTTAACAAAAGACACATTATAACGTACTAAACTGCCCGTGTTTCTGTATTTTCTAGGAAAGTACATTAAAAAGTCAGTCTATTCTCGTTGCACTGTTCAGATAGAATTTCATAAACATTTTATAATCGTAGTAGCTCTCAGGTTTTTTTTCGCAGCCTGAAGCGGATGTTTCCTAGAAAATGGAAATAAAAAGTTCATCAAAAAGGATTTGAATTTATGAAATAAAATAACACATTGCTAAATTTAACTTTATTTAGCCCACGCGTAGCGTAACATGTTCTACGGCGTAGCCCGTAGCTACAATTTTGCTCGTAGCAGTATTTTGTTGATACGAAGGATAAGCGTTTTCATTTGGTGCTCTGAGAAACATTTGGAGGCTATTACTACGAAGATTTCTAGCGCGCTTAATTTTTGGCTTATAACGTGTAAGTTTTATAATTTCGGGCTCCTGGAGAAAGCATCCTACCGCGAAGATTTCTCTTTCACTCCAACGAAGGTGTTATTAGAGTGATAGAGATAAATGCTCGAATATTATGAATTTTGAAGTTAGTGGTAGTAGGACAGATTAGTAGATTGTGTTAGTGAAGTATATAAGATTTTTAAGCTGAGAAGGAAAATTATGTTGATTATAATGATTATGTGCGAGTATAAAGAGCTGATCCGGTAGACTTGGTATAACATATACGTATTCAAATATAAAGCGTCGAAAAACCACGCAAATTCGATTTTATGTTTATATAATTATCGCAGAAGTCTTGAACCGACAAGTCGCAATCACAGCATATACCTAACTTTTGTACCGACATACGAAATACTCAGTTTAATTAACTTGAAATTCAAAAGTTTTAACCACACGTCTCCGTCTCGTTGCATACAGGGTTTGCGGGAAACGAGTAAATAGTGGTTTCCTGTTCATTAGAACCTTATCTCAAATTACCCTATTACACGGTACAACCCAACGTCAAAAACACATATTGTCATACACCGTGGGCTCTTATAACACGAAATATATTTATTAACCACGCATTTTTGATGTAAAAACAAACAAAAAATATGATGCGTTTTATTATTTTTGGAGAAATAAATAAGTTTTTTCAATGTTTTTTTACAATTTTGAATGTATTTTAACATAAAAAGTAAATATTATTCATAAAACTGGCACTTAAAATGAGTTTATACCTTTTTTTTACAAAAACCTCATTTTTGATGGTTGTATTTCTCACTTTTTGACATATATTAATGACGTTAGTGAAACTATTCTCCATAATGGCACCAACGCCGTTAAAAAGACCTTTTTGTACTGAGTAACAATTAGATAATATGTTTCTTTAATTGGTAATAACCCTGAAACTAGGCGATATCCATAAAGTTTATATATGACATTATTATGCCTAGATACTTTTCTAGCAGGAACGAGAGATTGACAAAATTAAACGTCGACATAATTTTTATCGATATGTTTTGTAGTAGTCGATAAATAAATTTAATAGGTAAATAATGCGCCGTAAAAAAGCCTAGATGGATCCTGTATTTCTTGAATACCAGATTTTACAAAGTTAGCATCTTTATGAGAATAGGGTTTACTCATCGATAAT